>SKCR01032255.1:0-178656 GCA_019454045.1 Zanthoxylum bungeanum | reverse complement strand
TATTCGAAAAGTCGGCCAGACGTTCGTCTATGGTCTCTAAATTTTTTTTAATTATAGAACCTGATAGCTAATAGCTAAGGGCTCCAATTGTTTTATTGTAATAACATATGCTATGATTAAAGATCTCAAAATGTAAAAATAATATTCAGCCTAGAGGATATAGGGATCGGTCCTCTTAAATCAAACAATTAGGTGATTTCAATAGGATTCAAACTTTGAATCTCTTGTAGGGTATCATGGTAAAAAATTTGATTAATTAGATCAATTAGTACTAGTTTATTATTATGATTCTTGATACAATTTGAAGGAATGATTATTAAGTAGCTAACCACAAACACTTGGCTATTCTGGCATGGTTCTTTGTTATTTGGTAGTCTTCTTCTTCTTCTTCTTTTTTTTTTAGATAACGGTGAGGTGATCCCGCAATTATGCATTAATGTTAGTTAAACATGCCATAATGATAAAAATAATCATTGTTAATGTTATCAAGTATGTTTTTGCAAGTAGTGCTCGAATAAGGTTTGCAGTTCAATTCATATCAACTTCATGTTATAATTATATATTATTTTTATTTTTTTGGAAACGTTGGAAACCCCGCCTTCAAATCACCTAATACGAGCTTAAACATCGTAGGTAAAATCTAAGGATACCCCAAATTCTTACAAGAAATACATCACATGAACTCGAATCCAATACCTGACAACCAAATTCTAAATCATTTTACTATCAAACCACACCCGTTGAGGACTATAATTACATATACTAATCATTCTATTTTTTTCCCAAACAAGATTGTTGGCTAAATTAATTACTCTTGCATTCACTTACATACTTTTTTAAGCTCACAAAACACAAACTTGTATTGTAATGATATTACCGACTTTTATTTTTCAAATATTGTATTACAAATTTAGTGACATTATAATAAAAAATGTGCTAAGACTAGTTTGATTATCGCACTAGTGAATATGGTAACATAAATACAGTTGCACTTAACGTCTTGAAAAAATATGTTAAAAAAGATTTTTGATAATAAATATTTTGACACAATTTTTATATAATAAATTAAAAAAATTCTTAGGAATTACTTGTTTAAGAGATACAATTATGGTAGAAGTAGATAATTTATTATTTATATCAATTTATGATTTATTGCCTTGTGTACAATTTTCAAGATTCATCAATGACACTAAGAAATTGAGGATTAGTATATTTTTGAACCGTTGATATTAATAGTCAGAATTTTGTTATATAATAGAGTTTGAATTTATATAACATTATACATTTCAAGTGCAAATCATGTATATGGTTTAATTTAAACTTTCTAGCTTTAGAAAGAGTTGAAGATTTTTTTTTTTTTTTTTTTTTTGAAATCGTTGGAAACCCCGCCAACCAAACCACTCATTCTGGGCCCGGCGCAGGTAAAACCCCCGGCTGTCCCAGGCTCTTACAAGAAAGAGTTGAAGACGTCTCAACCACTAGCGAAATAGTGATTGCCAATTTCTTCTAAACAATTTAGTGCTTTAATTCAACTTAAGAGATACTACAAAATTACATATTATAAATGTTATCATTTATATTAATAAAAAAAAAAAAAAAAAAATTCTCAATGATATGGAAATGAGAAAATTTCTTAAATTAATAATATTATTATGGAGAATGCAACTTTCCCTCCTAATATTACTACATTTCACAGTCTCACCTTCTCATTATTTTCATAATACCTCAACACCTGTCAATAAGTCAAAATAATATTAGTGTTTTTTACATGTATACACTTCTGATAAACACAATTAATATTTTTGTATCATTATTAATTCATTAAATAATATAAATGTCTCATTATTACAAAATCTAAATTTTCTAATGAAAATTATTATTATTATTAAATTATCTAAAAAAATATAATTCAAAAATTTATATGAAATAAACGAGATGTGTTAATTAATTTCATTTACATAATTAATTTTATATTATCTCAAAACACTTTTTTTTTTTTGTAATTATTGGAAATTCCGCCGTGAAACCACCTAACCTCAGCTTAAACGGAGCAAGTGAAACTACCGGTTGTCTCAGACTCTTACAAAAAATGCATAAGTTGGACTCAAACTTAGGATCTGACAACCAACTCCTAAGCCTTTTACCAGCAAGTCACACCTCTTGGGAACATCTCAAAACACACAATAACTTAATCCCTCTCTTTTTTAATAATTATTTTAGTTATATTTTTTATTTTTTTTTTGGTTAAAATAGTTTTTGGAGTGTCAATTTATTAATTTATATTAGTAACATATATTCTTAGTTTTATTTATTATACTATAATATAAAACTAAAATGGAAGTATTCAAAATAGAACTGCACTAAATTATCTTTAAAATATTTTATTTAAGATAATTAAATGAAATAATTTATATAAAAATATTAGATTTTATAATAATTCTATATTGAAATATTATATTTTTATTAATTTTAATATATTTTTTAATTAATTTAAAAAATTATATAATGTAAAATTCTTAATTATTTATGTAAGAATAAATATGTCAAAAATTAATAAAATGAGTATTCGTTTGACTTTTTAACTTAAAGAGTATTGGAATTATTAAAATAATAGAAAATATTATAAACATTAAAGGGAAAATGTCATTTTGACTGTTATTATTATTATTATTATTATTTTGTTTTGCTAACGTTACCTCATAGGTAAGTTTTCAATACAAAGTTTGTTTCCCAAGAATAAAATCAATGAAAAGAATTAAGCACAAAGTAGCAGCCGAAAAATCTTTAATAGAAGTTTACAAAAATAAATCATACTAAAAGAATCTTGGATGACTTTAAATGATTTTTTTTTTATTTTTAAAATAATAAAAACAAGTATCCAATTGGTATAATAAAGACGTTCCTATATAATTTATTCTGGCCATTAGCCAAGTGCTTACAAAATTTGTCCAATTATCTCCCTCATCTTCTGCACCCACCACTCCAAAATCTTCAACTTTGTTCATTGCTTGCTTCTCCAAACATTAAAGCCAGCAAAGAGAAAATGAAACACAAAGTGTAAAGATATGATATGATATGATGATAGTCACATCTTACCATCCAACACTTTGAAGCCCTTTTCTTGAATCCAACTCTACTCTTCCTCAAAATCCGATCTTCACTCTTCATTTCAAGTCAACCCTACAAAAATTTACTAAAAACCCATCAAAGATAATTTCTTGCTTGTGAATTTTCTCTCATATCAAGCAAATTTCCAATAAAAATAGAATCTTTTTCATTACTACAATGACTGAAGTAATTCAATCATCTCCTTCTCATCACTTCCCTTCTCCTTCAAGCTCTTCTTCCAATCCATGTGCTCCTAATAATTATAACAGCAGCAGCAGCAGCAATAGCAGCTTACTAGGTGGGCTTGGTTCAAGTCTTTGTATAGCTGATATAGTTCAAGAAAGAAAGCAAGAAGACCAAGAAAGAGACATTGAGCTTGAGCAAGAGCAAGAAGAGGGAGAAGAAGAGAGGGAGAGAGGTGAAGGAGATCAGCTTTCATTATTGACATTGTTGGTGGCTGTATTTAGAAAATCTTTGGTGGGTTGTAGTATTGGGAAAGAGCTTTGTTCAATGGAGATTGGTTTGCCCACCAATGTTAGACATGTTGCACATGTTACTTTTGATAGGTTTAATGGCTTTCTTGGCCTGCCTGTTGAATTTGAGCCTGAGGTTCCCAGAAGAGCCCCCAGTGCCAGGTCTGTTTCTTTGTAAAATTCGGATTTTTTTTCTTTTGTAATTTTGTTGTGATTCTGTTTCTGGGTTTGTGTAATTCTTATTTGGGTTTCTGGAAAATAAATTGGTTCGTTTGTTTGGTGTGATTCTCCAATGGGTTTCATTAAGCCGAATTGGCTCAGATATTTCCAGAATTTTCATTTTGCTCTCCAAATGTTTCAGTTTTTACTTTCTGTTTCCTTGTGCATTTTGGATAATTTTTCTGCTTGAGGTTGCCATACATTTACTTTATGTCCTTTTTAAGGCATGGGGCTTTTTTTTTTTTTTTTTTTTAAATAATTTCTGAGGCATGAATTGAGTCTTCTATTGGTGTGTTTTCTTGTCTGATATGTGAACTTGCCATAAAGGGATAAATGGTTTATACAAAATGTGATGTCACGGAGAGAATAATTTGGTTTGCTAAACGAGATTAGTTAGTGGTTAGTTAGTCATTAAACCAATTTCCAAGTTGACTTCTTTTGTTCATTGTTGCAAAATTTGTTTCTTCATAGCATAATGTTCTTCGGAACATTCTCTGATTGCTTTCATTGGCCGTGTCTCTATTTTTCCTTTTAACTGTTGAGTGTATTTGCTTTATCTCTTCATTTTACGTTGTCTTTTTTTTCCTGAGGGCTTTGGGTTATATGATGCAGCTTAAATTCTGGATAAGCACTAGTGAGATGAGTTTGTTGCAGTTCAAAGGAACTGTATATTTTTCACACGACATTTTGTTGGAAACTTCTTCTGTCAGAAAATAGGCAGGTCAGAAGACACACGAGGATACATCACTGTGTTCACTGGTGTCCAAGATAACTTGTAAATTTTGTAAACGAATACATGTCCGTGAAACTGTAAAACTGGTGAGGGGTCTTTGCATGGTTGTTGGAAAAGTTGTTAGAAATTGCTGGTTTTTATAACAGTTTCATTGTTATATCAAGTAAAAAAATAGTAAGTCATGGTTGATTATATATTGATACCCTAAAGTTCACAAATACGCACATATTTACCCATGTCCGTGAAACTGTAAAACTGGTGAGGGGTCTTTGCATGGTTGTTGGAAAAGTTGTTAGAAATTGCTGGTTTTTATAACAGTTTCATTGTTATATCAAGTAAAAAAATAGTAAGTCATGGTTGATTATATATTGATACCCTAAAGTTCACAAATACGCACATATTTACCCATATCTTGGTGTCTTATTTTTTGAGTCCCTGTTCTGGACAATTGTGTCCACGCCCGCTAATCTTGGCTTTACTATTATCTAAAATATGCATTCCTGTATCTGCTGACTTAAGAATCCTAATTTTGATCCTCATTGTAGTAGAAAACTTCTTAGCATCTACCTTTGCTTCAGCTAAATATCACATTGCTCGAGGTTATGTTGCAAGACATTTTTATGTACCTTTGGTATCTTGAGTTTTTATATAGTTGACTTATTCCAGTTCTGGTTTTCTTTTCCCTTTTGTGAGAGCTAATTAATTCTTGCATACAGACTGATTATATGCAACCAACTTCATTTTAATATGCTTTTTTTAATCATGCATCTATACACATCATTGAAGGAGAGACTGGTTTAGATATGTAATGTAGTTTCAACATTCACATTCATTTCAGACCCGTCGTGAACTTCATTTTTCTGTCTGTCATCAGGGCATTGCTTTATCGATCCTCATGTACACTGTTGACTAAGATATCTTTTGTTTGCAGTGCAAAAGTTTTTGGAGTTTCAACAGAGTTTATGCAACTTTCGTTTGATTCAAGAGGGAATAGTGTGCCAACAATATTACTGCTGATGCAAAGGCACTTGTATACTCAAGGAGGCCTGCAGGTATGGCCTTCTTTTACTGTTTCATATGTGATAATTAAATTAGGATAAATCTGCCCATTTCATGGTACATTATTTAACATCATGCAGCTAATAGAAGCTTGAGTTCCATGAATATCTTGATGTTGTGGACCTAAGCTACAAGAAAACAAAATATGTCCATTTTTATCTCTCTGATTGATTAATAAGATATACCTTCAATACATATTAAGCTATCCAACTTAATACTGTGTAGGCAGAAGGAATTTTCAGAATTAATGCGGAGAATGGCCAGGAGAAATATGTCAGAGACCAATTAAATAGGGGAGTGGTACCAGAGGACATTGATGTGCATTGCTTGGCTGGTCTCATAAAGGTACAGCTTATTCTTGATCATGGCTGGACTTCTCATCATCCTCTTTTTCAGATGGTTTTATTTTGAAATCTGGGTGTTCCCATTATGAGGCTTATGCTATAACAACTTGTCTTTAGTTTGTACTAGATTTATAAAGCTTTTTGTTTACGGGTTGTTAAACTTTCTACCTGTCATGCAAGTGATGTAAGCAGTAAGCTTCCTCCTTGCTGACATGTCGTTTTGTCTTGTTCTGATTTGTGTCTACTGTAGGCATGGTTTAGAGAACTTCCGACGGGTGTCCTGGATTCACTTTCACCAGAGCAAGTAATGCAATCCCAGTCAGAAGAGGAGTGTGCTCGACTTGTGAGACTCCTCCCTCCAACGGAAGCAGCTTTGCTTGATTGGGTGATAAATCTGATGGCAGATGTCGTACAGTTGGAGCATTTCAACAAAATGAGCGAGAAATGTTGCTATGGTGTTTGCACCAAACATGACACAAGTAAGAATTTGATCACAATGTTAATCTGTCTTCTTTTGAGCTTGATTCATTAGGTCCGCAAGATGTTTTCTTTTTTAAATCTGGAAATGTGTCGAAGTGGATAGAAATGGTTCATAATTTGAAGGAAAAATCCTGCTTCTCTAAATCTTTGTTATTAGACTTGGGGTTGGTAGTACTGTGTGCTGCATCTCTCTGTTAAGGAACTCAGATGTACTCTGAAGGTTTATTTTTACAAATAATATGGTTTTAATCTTCCATTAGTGTGGTAACGTCCTTAATTTCTGTTGGTTGCAGATGTCAGATCCTTTGACTGCATTGATGTATGCTGTCCAAGTGATGCATTTCCTCAAGACACTAATCATCAAGACACTTAAAGAAAGGGAAGACTTGATGGTGGAATCAATTCCTGTTTCCCGTCTAGAGCCTTCTGATGAGAGTGGACACCAAAGCTCTTCAGATTTATATCCTGAGGAGACTGATGATCAGGCAATCGAGGGGAATGAAGAGGAAAAAGCTTTTATTACCAAAGATCCTGCTTTGGAGAGTCCTCCTCACCCTACTCAACCCAATTCCATGATTGAAACCATCTCTCAAAGCTTCCTAACTTCTATCAAGAACATCATTCCTGCAGGAACTCATTCTCTCGCTGATAATTGTCCTTGCAATGTTATAACTCAAGTTAACTCCTTCACAAATGCACTCCAAGAGGGTGGATTTGCAGGTTCGAGTAGAGGGGTTCAAACTAACACTTCCAAGATTAAAACCGGTCTGAAGGGACCCAAGAAGCTGAATGAGCAGTCAATGGCTTCAGCAGCAGGACCTGTAGAGAAAAGCAAGGGAGCGGGGATTGTTGGCCTGATAAATTCAAGGACAGAGCTCTTCGAAGGTTGGCGAGGAAGGGCAATGTGAATGCCGTGTTGCTTACAGGATTGAGGGTTGGGTGTTTATTTTACTTCTTTGAATATTCTGTGTATGATTTCCAAGTGCGCATTCACATGTTTTCTCATTTCTGGGTGAAATTTGTTGACCTTTTTGTGCGTTTCATGTTGGCATTTCCATAACCATTTCTGTTCTCATAGTGCAGCTTCTAATGGATTCACATTTTCTTGTTCACTAACCATTTCTGAACACATTGTATTACCAATTTACCATATTGCTTGCTTTCATAAGAATTTATGAAACATGCTGATCAAGGCTTATGAACGGAGAGAGTTATGTTATGGTGCTTTCATTTGCACGCTAATAGATTGCTTCACAAAATTGATACATAATCAGGAAGCTGCACTTGGAGTTTGTGGCAATCGGACGATTCGCTTTCTATATGACTGCATGGAAGGAAAACAAACAGGGTAGTTTGGTGATTTAGAGATTTTTAAGGGCATATTTGGAAAATAAATGATCGTTTATCGGCTTCAACAAGGAAACTACACCGTGCTACTGTGCTAGAGCTTGTTTCATCTAAATGGATTATAGAAAATGTAAGACAGTGAATTTCACATTCAGTTTATAATTGAGATTTTATAGGATAGGGACACTAACGATTCTGTAAAACAAAGGAAAAAAAAGAGCATAGTAACTATCCACCGGTGTGGTGAATGCCGTAAGCACTTCGACGCTCAAGTCAACAAGGGTGATAAGCGAAAAAGAGGATGAACAAGGTAAAGAGTTACCTCGATCTTATAATTCGTCGCCGTGAGGGCGGTAGGCTAGTGTTTAGGGAGTGGTTACTTTGAGAACTCGAGTTTGAGAACCAAAGCTTGAATGCCTCAATCCCTTGGACCCCCTCTCATTTTATAGGTTGTGGAAGTAGCCTCTTAATCGAATTAGGATTCATTGGAATAGTCGAATTCAAATCCTACTAGGAGGGGGTAGTTGAGTTGAGATTGAATTATGAGTGCCAAGGTATACGAGATTAAGTGTCAATTGTATTTGGACTTGACTACCATATTTGTAAGTGGTTTATATTGATCCAAATACTTAGTTTCCTTGTTGAAAAGGAATTAGTTGTGCGTAGACTGACAGACAATGTCTACTGGGACATTGCATGATATGGTCAGCTGTGACATTAAGTAATATGGCTTGTGTCTCTTAGAGACCTTTGGGTCCTGTGGACCTTTTACTCTTATGGGTGTATGAGCTTAAGGGCTCTGCATATGAGTCATGTGTGTAGACTCAGGGTTGTTGATAGTTACGTGATAAGCAGTTTAATCCAAATAGGTGTCGGCTGGAAGGAGTCTAGTAGACAACAATTAGAATAAGGCTATGAGTTGACCCAATTGGTAGGCTGATGAAAGCTTGGCTGTTAATAGCCTTGCATTTGAGCATATATAAACCAGCAGACTTGTTTTCAATTGGAATCAATGTTGACTGTCTAGTAGTTGCAACCCTTATTGATTGGGCTTTTGTAACAACCCATGGTGTCATTTGTGCCAGATAAAGACCACGAGACATGATTTTTAGCAGGTGGGCTTGCTGGAAAACCATATGTACTGTTTGGGCCCAAGTGTCGACTGAGACACAATGTCGTTTGGGTCTTTAACTCAAATTTGGCCTGTAATTTGGCCCCGTACAGTTTGTCATGTACTCTCTAAGTCAATGAATTATTGTTTTGGAGAGTAATTGACGAGTATGTCGTCTAAGATTCCTAAGCTGATTGGGTCTTCAATAGCATTTGGACATCAGATGTCGGCTGAACCTGACGAAAGTCTATGGTTTTTCTCCAGTTGACTAGACCCGATAAAGGTCTATGAGAATCTTCAGTCAACTAGATCAGATAATGGTCTATGAGGATCTTCAGTCGATTGGACCAGATGAAATTCTAGGAATATCTTCAGCCGACTAGACTAGAAGAAGGTCCATTAGGATCTTCAGTCGACTGGACCAGATGAAGGTCCATGAGGATCTTCAGTCGACTGGATCAGATGAAGGTCTAGGAGAGTCTTCAGTCAATTGGACCAGATAATGTCATAGAAGAGTCTTCAGTCGATTGGACCAAATAAAGGTCTAGAGGAGTCTTCAGTCATCTGGACCAGATGATGGTCCAAGAGAGTCTTTAGTTGATTGGTCCATATGATGGTCCAATGGTCCAAGAGTGTCTTCAATCAATTGGATCAAATGAAGGTCTAAGAGAGTCTTCAGTCTACTGGACCAGATGAAGGTCTAGGAGAGTCTTTAGTCAACTGGACCAGATGAAGGTCTAAGAGAGTCTTCAGTCGAATGGACCAGATGAAGGTCTAAGAAAGTCTTCAGTCTACTGGACCAGATGAAGGTCTAGGAGAGTCTTTAGTCAACTGGACCAGATGAAGTTCTAAGAGAGTCTTCAGTCGAATGGACCACATGAAGGTCTAAGGAAGTCTTTAATCGACTGGACCAGATGAAGGTCTATTAGAATCTTCAGTCGACTGGACCAGATGAAGTTCCAGGGGAGTCTTCAGTCAACTACACCAGATAAAGGTCCAGGAGAGTCTTCAGTTGACTGGGTGTTTGCTTTCGCCGGGACTCATGGTGTTGACTAACATCTCTATTAATGGGTTGTCATATCAGTGGGTGTAGGCACTACATTTTTGCATGTAAGTCCATGTGATGAGTCTCGTATGGAGACACTACCTTTTAAACTGGTGAATTCACGAGAAACGGACATCAGAAGGATAAAGTTGGAAATTGGCAGTTTCGTTGGATTTAATTCAGTTGTCTAGCTTCGGTTTGCTCGTTGGATCGCTGCTTCAAAGTTTATCCTCGGCCCAAAACCCCATAAGCCACTCACCAAATCATACACCAAGCCCAAATACCTAAGCCTACCAAAAAACAACCAAAGCCAACGCCCAAGCAATAACCTACACGCCCATGGCTCTCCTAAATTAGCGAAATGCACATTTAACACATGCATAAATCAAGCCAAATCCTTTCCTTAATAAAAGAAATCTCATGGATCCCTTTCCTAATAAAAACCAATCACTATCTTAAATTAAAGAGATTCATTCCTTGTGAGATACTAATTAGGAGATGTCACCATCATTAGAATATCATTTCCTATTCAAATTAGGATTGCTTCCAACCCTTTGCCTATAAAAAGAGGCATTCACCCACCTTACCAACCCTAGCTCATTCACGCCTAAAGCAGAGAAAGTAGCCCTTGCATTGTCGTCCAAAACATAAAAAAATAAGCCTCATTGTCGCATCATACATCCACCAAAAGAAACCTCCTCACCGCTAATAGCAAACAGCCTTCACGCATCATAAACCAAAGCCCACTGCCTCACACATCAGCATATCACTCACGCCAATATTCACGCACCAAGAACCTTCAAACGCCACCTGCCCTCACGCCCACTACCTCCATGCCTCTACACTGCCTTCACGCCCACTGCCTTCACGCCCACTGCCTCACACCAAGTCCCCTTACTGCACGCACAAAGCCCTCCTTCAAGCCCACTGTAGGCACTGCATTTTTGCATATAATTCCCTATGATGAGTCTTATTTGGAGACACTACCTTTTAAGTCGAGAAAGTCGCGGGAAACGGTCGTCAGAAGGGAATCAGTATTTTGTTAGATTTTATTCGCTTGTTTAGCTTCGGGCTCGCTTGTTGGACCTCCGTTTTAAAGCACCTTTAGCCCAAAAACCCCGCAAACCATGTAACCTTGGCCCAAAATCCTTAAAATACAAAGCCAAGCCCACGCTCAAGGCCCTTAATACACATCCAAGTAATTAAAATGCATATTTAACACATGGGAAAATCAAAATAAAAAAAATAAAATCTAAATAATTACATGCCTAATTAAGATAAATCAAATATATTAACTCTCTAATTAAACAAAATCTTGTCTCCAATCAAATAATAGGTTTTCCTTATATGACACTAATTGGTCTCCTTCCTATTCAAGCACATGGAAACCCTAGCATTTGTCTATAAAAGAAAACCAAAACCAACACTCTCTGGCTCTCCAACTCACGCATACACAAAGAGAAAAAGCCTAGCTATTCACGCCCAACTCAAATACAAGCACAAGAAATTTCTCTTCTC
Organism: Zanthoxylum bungeanum; assembly: GCA_019454045.1. Classification (NCBI taxonomy): domain Eukaryota; kingdom Viridiplantae; phylum Streptophyta; class Magnoliopsida; order Sapindales; family Rutaceae; genus Zanthoxylum; species Zanthoxylum bungeanum. The sequence goes on along the minus strand of SKCR01032255.1, from coordinate 167,219 downwards.
CTCATTCACTCTCAAGAACCGTATACACACCCCCCTAAACACCATCCATCACCGAAACAGTCCCCTAACGCCACCAAAACTGCATCACTGAAACAGTCACAAAACCCCACTGTAACCACCGAAATCTGCCCCCTAAACAGCCCTTGTATCCCCGAAAATCTGCAGCCCCATACAGCCCCTGCATCACTGAAACAGCCCCTGATAATTCCCCCTATATTACCAAAAAATACAGCCCAAAATAGTCCACATAAGTATAAAAAAATAGCAGCCCTGTACCCCTGAAACTATCGAAAAACACACCTAAAACAGTAGCCTAAAATACCTAAAACAATCAACAAAACTGCACTTTAGAATCCTTAAAAACAACAGCAAAATAGAGTGAAAACAGTAGCTTGAGCAACGAATCAGCGAGGAAAGACGTGGACCAGTGAATTGCGGAGTGTTAGCCTTTCTGACGGCCTTGTAACGTGTTTCCGAGAGTCGACATAAAAGGTTAGACCTGATGGCACTTTTCGTATTTATTTTTATTCATCTTTTAATTGTTTTATTTATTTATTTCACATGAGAGTCGTTTATGGATGCATGTTGTGGCTTTGAATGGATGGGAAAACGTGTCATCTCTTTTGGTATATAGGATGAAATCCCTGACGAATCCGAATAGACGGTAGTGCGGTATGTACTTGGGAGACAACTCTACGTACCACTTGAGCAAACCACACCTATTTCTGCATGTTATTTGTTTGTGTAATGATGATATAAAACGCATGGGCTTAGTAAGTTGGATTAAAGGTCCTCCATTTCGAGGGGTTAAAATCCTTTACCACGATGCTTTGCCGCGCCGGATGATGTATATTCAGTTGAATGTAAGATGTGTTCAATCGGGTATACGAAGTCTGATATTGTTGTCTTTATTTTTTATATGCATTATGTTATTAGCGCATGGGCTTAGTAAGTTGGATTAAAGGTCCTCCATTTCGAGGGGTTAAAATCCTTTACCATGATGCTTTGCCGCGCCGGATGATGTATATTCGGTTAAATGTAAGATGTGTTCAATCGAGTATACGAAATCTGATATTGTTGTCTTTATTTTTATATGCATTATGTTATTAGCGCATGAGCTTAATAAGTTGGATTAAAGGTCCTCCATATCGAGGGGTTAAAATCCTTTACCACGATGCTTTACCGCGCTGGATGATGTATATTCGGTTGAATGTAAGATGTGTCCAATCGGGTATACGAAGTCTGATATTGTTGTCTTTATTTTTATATGCATTATGTTATTAGCGCATGGGCTTAGTAAGTTGGATTAAAGGCCCTCTATGTCGAGGGGTTAAAAGCCTTTACCACGATGCTTTGCCGCGCTAGATGATGTATATTCGGTTGAATGTAAGATGTGTTCAGTCGAGGATACGAAGTCCAATATTGTTGTCTTTACTTTTATACGCATTATGATGTGATGCGCATGGGCTTAGTAAGTTGGATTAAAGGTCCTCTATTTGGAGGGATAAAAAGCCTACGGTCTATCTTTACCACGATACTTCACCGCGCCTTTTATTTCGTCATTTGCTTTTCTTTGTATGTCATCTTCTTGTATAATCATGCATCATGTTACATCGCGCATGGGCAAATCAAGTTGGATTAAAGGTCCTCCACTTTGAGGGATAGAAAGTCTACGGGCTACCTTTGCCATGATGTTTTACCGCGCCAGACAAAGTGCATTTGATTGAATGTGAGATACGTTCAATCGGACACTTGAAGTCCTATATAGATGTGGGCATATGTCGCATCTCTTTTCTTTCACTTCCATTATTTATCTTTCAAATCGCATCATGGCATGTTTATTATGATGTACAATTGCCTATTTGGTTATTTCTTTACATTATATTCCTAATTGTTTCTCTTTATTACGCATGATTGTGCAACTGCCATTTGTTTGCATTTTCGTGTCCATGAATGTAATGTGCTTATGACATTGTATGCTTGCCGTATTTCAATTTATCTTTATGCATGCAAATTCAGACATAGATTATATGCAAATAGGTTGTATGCAAATTTGGACATAGATTATATGCAAATAGGTTGCATGCAAATTCGGACATAGATTGTATGCAAATAGGTTGTATGCAATTTTGGACATGGATTATATGTAAATAGGTTGTATACAAATATGAAAATGTGTTACATGTGAACTTAGATGAACTTTTGATTTATGCATGTGAACTTAGAAATAGAATACCCTTAGGAATATATGTTGCTGGACTCGATTAAATTATTGTACAAATCATTTTATTACAAATGGCATAAGTAAGAGACCATTCCAAACCCAATGGTTTAAGGTCTTCCCTTGCGAGGGGTGAGTGCGGCCTTAAACTATTTTCCCGGTTCACACCGGTGACTCCATTATTCTCCGATTTAGTCCTCCGCGGGCTACTCCTTACTCCCAACTAGGTCGCGAGCCTAGAACAGCATGCGTCATCAAGTTCTGTGTCCCACAGTCTGGCGACTCCACTGGGGATAGAGAATTGGCCCTGAAATCATGCCTTGTGATGTTTATGATTTGTGTTTTATTTAATCGTGTCTATAATGGGTTGAAAGGGGTTTAATAAAGGCACTTTTTGAGCTAGGTAATGGTTTGGAATTTTCCTTCATTCACTACCTTTCTATGAGGAAAAGCTGTGAAGGCACCCGGATAATTGTTACCCGTAGCTCGTTGTGATAGACTAATTTGGAGGACTCGTTGTTTATTTATGTCACCAAGCGATAAGAGCCTAAGAGGCTTGGGTATTTAAGAGAGTTCACTCCACCCTCCCTCTGGGGAATCTACAACGGGAAATCCATTTGACAGTCAATCACACATCTTAACTCATTGGCACGTACCTTAGGGTATAAAAAATGTGTGCTCACTTGGTCGCTCGAACCCTTGAGTGGGGAGACCTAGTTGTGGGTAATCCTTCGCCACCGAGAGCCTTTGTCTACACTCCCGCAAACCCACATGTAGACCGGGGTTGTATGGCGTATAGAAACTATTTCCTTGTGCTTGTGGACCATCCTCATTTGGATGCAGTTGGACTTCTTGTCAGAAATACGAACTTATTGGGCCATTTAAACTGGGACGAGTTCGTATCCTATGACAATTGGGCCAAAAGCTTCTGAAATGTCAATGGGCCACTCTGTAGAAATTATTGTTTTATGCTTGAATTATCTCTTTATGCTTGTATTTGGGACCATTGTCATTTGGACTCAGTTGGACTTCTTGTCAGAAATGCGAATTTGTTGGGCCATTTAAACTGGGACGAGTTCGTATCCTATGACAATTGGGCCAAAAGTTTCTAAAATGCCAATGGGCCATCCTGTGTGGGCCTCTTATCATTTGAAGCCGTTTAGCCATGTTATCGCAAAGTGTAAACCTGTTGGGCCTTTTCAACTGGGACAAGTTTGCACCACGCAATAGAGTGATTGAACACTTAAAATGATAATGGGCCAACTAGTATAAAATTTTTATGGGCTTATATATTATATACATTACACCCATACATGCTAACTGAGAATTTTAAATAGACATCATAGATTCCCGTTGGGTTAAGGAAGAGGGAAGACTCACTAAGAGGCTAATAACAAATATTAGTGGATCATAAAACGAGATATCTCACGTGGATCAGCTGGAGACCGATTTTCCAAGATTACCGAACAGTTGCAAGCCTTGACTACTGCCATGGCAAATATGGCTGTGCCCCGTGCTGGGGGAAGCTCTGAGAATGTAAGACGTGAGGAGCCTCCGAATAGATTGGGGGATGACATCCCCGCTTTTGATGATGATATAGATGAATATGCCGCTGGGAGAATAGCCGGGTCTCAGGCCAAGATACAGAAACTCCGTGACCAGGTAGAGTTAGTTACCTGTAAGATGAAGGGTAAGGACAAAGACTTACTAGACTATGAGGCGATGACCTTTGAGGAACAGTTGCCTGCTCAGTTCAAGATGCCGGATATGGCCAAGTTCAATGGAAATGGGGATCCGAGGGTCCATCTCCGCCAGTACATTTCAGTTATGAGTTCATTGGGTTTATCGAAGCGTCAGGTGCAGAAAATGTTCGGAATGTCACTTGAGGGGGCGCCCATGGTAAGGTATCATGGCCTTGAGAGAAAAGTCAAGGAAGATTGGAGGGAATTGGCAGATGCCTTTCTAAAATAGTATGTCACAAACCTGGAGATTGACTTGTCGCTCCACGACTTGGAAAATACCAAGCAGAAGCCAGAGGAAAGCTTCAAAGATTATGTGGATCGCTGGAGGAGCCAGCTTCTGAAAATGCAGACTCGGCCCTCAGAGAAGGACCAGATCAAAATGATCATCAAGGGCACCAAGCCCTCTATTTACATCAAGCTAAGGAGGATGACCTCCATGATTGCTGACTTTCGACAGTTGAGGGAGACTGTCATGGATATTGAAGAAGAAGAAGCTGAGAACAGAAAGTTCTATGGCCAGAACATGAGGACTTTTGGGGGGCATTATGAGACCAAGCCAGCTGCTACCATCAAGAATCGGCGTTTCTTCAACTTGGGAAGACCTTTGTCTAAAGTGCTTGAGAAGTTGACAATGCAAGGATTCTTAAAACCCTTGGAGCCTAAACCACTTCCAAATCCCCCACCACCACATCTAAAAATAGACTGCTACTGTCACTTCCACCAGCAACACGGCTATGATACTGACAGCTGTTCCCACCTCCGGTATGAAATTCAGGACCTCATTGATGCCCACAAAATACCCGATCCTGAAAAAGAACAGCCTAACACACACACCAACCCTCTACCAAATTATCACTCTGTTCCCCCACCCACTTACATGATCAACTCCGGCCTGCCCGAAAGCTTTGTCCTCAAAACTCTCAACCACCTAGTTTCTTCCATGAGGATAGAGGATGACAGTAGTGAAGAACCATAGGCCGAGGAAGAAGGCAACTGCGAATAATGAAACTATTCTTTCTGGTTTATTTTATGTATTTTTAATAAAGACATCGACTTCGTCTACTTGTTTGAACCTTTTCCCGAATAATAATTAAGACATCCATTTCATCTACTTGCCTGAGTCATTTCCTTTCAACATGCATGACATGAGTATATTTGACAAAAGCATTCAACCCTGGTACCATGATATTCAGCGACACTCAGAACACGAGAATTCCCGAAAGAAACAAGCAGAAAAGACAGAATAGCCATTCAGTAATGGGAAATAGGGCAGTGAGGCTGTTAGACTTGGAAGGAAATGAGTTCACAGAGCTAATCAACATTGACAGATTGAAGCTGTATTTTGCATGAGGGAAAGAAGACTGAGCAGCCATCAAAAGAATCGGTAGAAGACCTAACCCGACGGGATCAGGAAACTCATGCAGGCATACACGTAACGCATTTTTGTATTCCTTTTGTGTTTGTTTTGCTTTGTATTAACAGGTTTCGAAGATAGAAAAGAGAAAACGACAAAGACTTGCCAATCAGAAACAAAAAAAGCACAGTATTGGATCAGGTAGTAATCCTAGGGCTGAGGCCCATATCGTGTTAAGATTCAGGTAGTAATCTGAGGGTTGAGGCCCATATGAGTTTGAGTTTCGGGAATGGAACCAAAGGAGCGAAGCCCACATTATCAGAAGAAGATGGAAGAATTCTGTGGAATGAGTGGAAAAAAGAAGAAGAGAGAAGGCTTTGATAGTTAGACATATGTCTTGTGATGACACTGTTTGCTGTAGGGAGAAGCCTCAGAAACGATAAGTGCGAGATGTGCTCTCATCCAGTACTCTGAATGGATTGATCTCGGCTAGACTCATAAGCACTTGATTCCGGGATCTCAATAGTGGAAGCCTGAGTGGTTGGCAAGATGATTGGCTGAAGAGATGGTGGATCGGTAAATGAACATTTGCCTGGATGTTTGCCCTGGTTTGTTTACGCTACAATACATGATATGGTCGGAAACAAAGAAAAAAAGTCTCTGTAACGAAAAGAAAAGAAAAGAGAAGAAAAATAGACCGCCTATAACCGATAAGCGTGAAGCTACCCATGGGCGAGTGTTAGGACCACCATGAGGAGAAATGCTACCTTAAAGGGTAGGTGTGTCAAAGAAAAAAAAAAGAAAAAAGAAAAAAAGAAAGTTCGAAATGAAAAGAAAGGAAAGAAAAGAGACAAAAGAAAAAAGAAGAAGAAGACCATATCATGTTGAGTATGTCGAAGTAATCACAGAAAGTGATCAAGACATCTAGGTTGGTTAGACCCACTGTTCCGATTCTCTGAAGCGAAATCACCGAGTTGGCCTATTTAAGGATAAAGCTGCGAAAGATCTTAGACATACACACACTGGGAGTCTAGTCGAGATCACTTATGTAAACGATCGTAGTTGAACGTATCGAGTACTTCGAAGGTTCTCGGGTTTTGACACGAAGTATTAGTTGAGGACGAAAATATGTTTGACTATCAAGATTATATCGTGAGAAGTAGTGCAATATGTTGAAATGAATCATTAGCATCAGTAGCAGTCTTGCCGGGTCTGGCAATCTAGGGGCGAGGCCCACATTAGCATCACTAGCAGTCTTGCCGGGTATGGCAATCTGAGGGCAAGGCCCCATGTCATTATCAGTATCAGTCTGGCAGGGCATAACACTCTGGGGACGAAACCCACATTAGCAGCAGTATCAGTTTCGCCAGGTACGACACTCTGGGTATGGAAACATCGTATCAAATTCACCAGGTTTGACACTCTGGGTATGAAGACATCGTATCAGTTTCGCCAGGTACGACACTCCGGGTATGGAGACATCAGATTAGTTTTGCCAGGTACGGCACTCCTGGTATGGAGATATTACAACGATGCCTTGGGTATGAAGTTTATCACGCCAAGTACGGTACCCCGGGTATGGATATATTACAGAGACGCCTTGGGTATGAGATTTAGCACGCCAGGTACGGCATTCCGAGTATGGAGATATTATAGCGACGCCTTGGGTATGGGGTTTAAAACGCCAGGTACGACACTTCGGGTATGGAGATATTATAGCGACGCCTTGGGTATGAGGTTTAGCATGCCAGGTACGGCATTCCGGGTATGGAGATATTACAGCGATGCCTTGGGTATGAGGTTTAGCACACCGGGTATGACACTCCGGGTATGGAGATATTACAGCAACGCCTTGGATATGAGGTTTAACACGCCAGGTACGGCACTCTGGGTATGGAGATATTACAGCGACTCATTGGGTATGAGATTTAGCACGCTAGGTATGGCACTACGGGTATGGAGATATTATAGCAAATGCCTTGGGTATGAGGTTTAGCACGCCAGGTACGGCACTCCGGGTATGGAGACATTACTGCGACACTCTGGGTATGGAGACGCAACAACGACGCCTCGAGTATGGGGTTTAGCACGCCAGGTACGACACAATTTAATCAACTTTGCGACACTCTAGGTACGGAGACGCAACTACGACACCACAGGTACGAGGTTTAGCACGCCAGGTACGACACAGACGAAATTAACTCTGCGTCACTCTAGATACGGAGATGCAACTACGACACCTCAGGTACGGGGTTTAGCACGCCAGGTACGACATAATCAACGCAACACAACAGGCAAGTCAAGTGGCAGCTAGCGACCCAGGTAAGTAAAAATACATTGCACGTACTTTGATAGGATTATCATTGTCACACACTGCACAAGTCCCATCAAAGTGGGGGCGACTGTAGGCACTGCATTTTTACATATAAGTCCCTATGATGAGTCTCATTTGGAGAAACTACCTTTTAAGTCGAGAAAGTCACGGGAAACGATCGTCAGAAGGGAATCAGTATTTTGTTAGATTTAATTCGCTTGTTTAGCTTCGGGTTCGCTTGTTGGACCTCCGTTTTAAAGCACATTTAGCCCAAAAACCCCGTAAACCATTTAACCTTGGCTCAAAACCCTTGGAATACAAAGCCAAGCCCACGCCCAAACATGGCCCATGCACGCCCAAGGCCCTTAATACACATCCAAGTAATTAAAATGCATATTTAACATATGGGAAAATCAAAATAAAATAAATAAAATATAAATAATTGCATGCCTAATTAAGATAAATCAAATATATTAACTCCCTAATTAAACAAAATCTTGTCTCCAATCAAATAATAGGTTTTCCTTGTATGACACTAATTGGTCTCTTTCCTATTCAAGCACATGGAAACCCTAGCCTTTGTCTATAAAAGAAACCCAAAACCAACACTCCCCGGCTCTCCAACTCACGTAAACACAAAGAGAAAAAGCCTAGCCATTCACGCCCAACTTAAGGACAAGCACAAGAAATTTCTCTTCTCCTCATTCACTCTCAAGAACCGTATACATACCCCCATAAACACCATCCATCACTGAAACAGTCCCCTAAGGCCACCAAAACTACATCACTGAAATAGTCACAAATCCCCACTGTAACCACTGAAATCTGCCCCCTAAACAACCATTGTATCCCAAAAAATCTGCACCCCCATACAGCCCCTGCATCACCGAAACAGCCCCTGAAAATTCCCCCTACATTACCGAAAAATACAGCCCAAAATAGTCCACATAAATACCGAAAAACAGCAGCCCTGTACCTCTGAAACTACCGAAAACACACCTAAAATAGTAGCCTAAAATACCTAAAACAGTGAACAAAAACTGCACTTTAGAATGCTTTAAAACAGCAGCAAAACAGAAGCAAAACAGAGTGAAAATAGTAGCTTGAGCAGCGAATCAGCGAGGAAAGATGTGGACCAGTGAACCAGAAAAGTTACGGAGTGTTAGCCTTTCCGACGGCCTTGTAACGTGTTTCCGAGAGTCGATATAAAAGGTTAGACCTGAGGGCACTTTTCGTATTTAGTTTTGTTCATCTTTTAATTATTTTATTTATTTATTTCGCATGAGAGTCGTTTTTGGATGCATGTTGTGGCTTTGAATGAATGGGAAAACGTGTCGTCTCTTGTGGTATATAGGATGGAACCCCAGACGTAAATTCCGTAGCCAAATCCGAATAGACGGTAGTGCGGTCTGTACTTGGGAGACAACTCCACGTACCACTTGAGCAAATGGAACCTATTTCGCTTTATTGTATCGTGTTTGTTTATTATCCATTATTTAATTTCTGGATGTTATTTGTTTGTGTAATGAGGAGATAAAGCGCATGGGCTTAGTAAGTTGGATTAAAGGTCCTCTATTTCGAGGGGTTAAAATCCTTTAGCACGATGCTTTGCCGCACCAGATGATGTATATTCGGTTGAATGTAAGATGTGTTCAATCAGGTATACGAAGTCCGATATTATTGTCTTTATTTTTTTATATACATTATGTTATTAGCGCATGGGCTTAGTAAGTTGGATTAAAGGTCTTCCATTTCGAGGGGTTAAAATCCTTTACCACGATGCTTTGCCGCGCCGGATAATGTATATTCGGTTGAATGTAAGATGTGTTCAATCGAGTTTACGAAGTCCGATATTGTTGTCTTTATTTTTAGTTGCATTATGTTATTAGCGCATGAGCTTAATAAGTTGGATTAAAGGTCCTCCATGTCGAGGGGTTAAAATCTTTTACCACGATGCTTTGCCGCGCCGGATGATGTATATTCGGTTGAATGTAAGATGTGTCCAATCGGGTATACGAAGTCCGATATTGTTGTCTTTATTTTTTTATGCATTATGTTATTAGCGCATGGGCTTAGTTAGTTGGATTAAAGGTCCTCCATTTCGAGGGGTTAAAAGCCTTTACCACGATGTTTTGCCGTGCCGGATGATGTATATTCGGTTGAATGTAAGATGTGTTCAGTCGAGGATACGAAGTCCAATATTGTTGTCTTTACTTTTATACGCATTATGATGTGATGTGCATGGGCTTAGTAAGTTGGATTAAAGGTCCTCTATTTGGAGGGATAAAAAGCCTACGGTCTACCTTTACCACGATACTTCACCGCGCCTTTTATTTCGTCATTTGTTTTTCTTTTATGTCATCTTCTTGCATAATCATGCATCATATTGCATCGCGTATGGGCAAATCAAGTTGGATTAAAGGTCCTCCACTTTGAGGGATAGAAAGCCTACAGGATACCTTTTCCACGACATTTTACCGCGCCGGACAAAGTGCATTCGATTGAATGTGAGATACGTTCAATCGGACACTTGAAGTTCTATATAGATGTGGGCATATGTCGCATCTATTTTCTTTCACTTCCATTATTTATCTTTCAAATCACATCATGTCATGTTTATTCTAATGTACAATTGCCTCTTTGGTTATTTCATTGCATTATATACCTAATTGTTTCTCTTTATTACGCATGATTGTGCAACTGCCATTTGTTTGCGTTTCCGTGTCCATGAATGTAATGTGCTTATGACATTGTATGCTTGCCGTATTTCAATTTATCTTTATGCATGCAAATTCAGACATAGATTATATGCAAATAGGTTGTATGTAAATTTGGACATAGATTATATGCAAATAGGTTGCATGTAAATTCGGACATAGATTATATGCAAATAGGTTGTATGCAAATTTGGACATGGATTATATGCAAATAGGTTGTATATAAATATGAAAATGTGTTACATGTGAACTTAGATGAACTTTTGATTTATGCATGCGAACTTAGAAATAGAATACCCTTAGGAATATATGTTGCTAGACTCGATTAAATTATTGCACAAATCATTTTATTACAAGTGGCATAAGTAAGGGATGTTGAGTTTTTCTAAGGTCCCAAGATCAAATCAAGACATGAAATTATGTGTGAACACATCAACGGAGGTAGCGGAATACTCACATCGATCGGTTGAGTCGATTTGAAGACGATTCAAGCCAAGAAACTCACTGTCAAGTGGCGCCATTCACTGCAGTGAACTGCCTCCAATTTCAGAATTTGAGATGAGAAAACGGAGCTCCAAACTTCGTCTAACGGATTCCGGCTCATGGGTGAACCTCCCTACCACCTTCGCAAGACTCGTAGTGTGCTAGCACATGAATTTTCACCATGAAAACTCACTCTTGGCTTCCCTTGTTCACGCCATTTTGGCTTCAAAAACAGTGAGCATATCTCACTTTGGGCGTGAGTTTGAAGAGAGGAAAGAGAGATGAAAATGTGTGTTAAATTGAAATGAAATGCATTAAGTATATCTTATATACTTGTTGTGAAATTCAAATGAATTTCACTTCCATTTACCTTAATTTGAATTTCAAAAAGTCAAAAAGGTAAACACTATGCACATCAATCACACATCACTATTCACATGTCACTTTAAGTCAAGTGTCATGTCTTTCAATCAATAAATCACATCAATCAATCACATCACTCAAAGTGACATTTGATTTGACGCTTGATGTGATGATTGATTTGACGCTTGATGTGACTTGCGTCGCCGCACTCGAATTCGAAATACGAATGCGCTCGCAATCACACTCGGGCTCGGGTTTGCTTATTCTAAATTAACGATTTTTCCATCGCGTCGTAATTAAATGATTACGCCTAGCGAATTCACTATTCACGTCGCTAACGAATTAATTCTAAATTAATTCGTTCGCCCGAATTAAAATCTAATTTTAATTCCGCGTCGAAATCTAATTTCGTTTAATATATCGAATATATTAATTTACCGATTAATTCCAAATTAATCGTTATCTCTCTCTAGACGATATTTTATCCTAGATAAAATATCTCCGTAATTAATCCTAGATTAATTTTCTCTCTCTTCTATATAATCCCAGATTATTCAAGAGTGCGAGTTGTGCGTCATCGGTGGATTATCGGGAAGCGACCCATGAGATCTCCGGATATATTGGCAGTAAATACGGTCGTCGGTGTATCCGAATCACGTACGTACCAAGTACTACGTTCTACCGATTTACAAGACGAGGTCGACTCCTAGCAAAGCACCAAGTCATCCCAATTCTCCGGACATATCCATTTAAGGATATTTAGATCTATATCAAGCGTAGTATACAAACGTATTGTGCGTATCGGCCCAGTATCAGATAGTCACGTGCTAGGGCTGGGGCTGGATAAGTGTCTGCCCCGTCTGAAACACATATCGGATGTCTGGTAACTAGTCTCTATAATCGGATATTCATGACCTAGTCATAATATCACGATTGGATGCGCATCACTTAAGAGCACTAATACCGTATCCTGCGTGACATCATCTCCACTATGACTGGAGTGATACTTCCGTCTCGACATCACATCCAATACTCTACGACTCTCTGATAAACCCAGAAGTGGTGTACACAGAACCGGTCAAAGCCCCCAACCACCAAAACCAAAGTTTATCGATTATCGTAAGTATTAGCGATGCAAGTCTCAGGTTAAGACTATACACACCTACCTTGATTTCGACCTCCCATAGACACCTAGTCATAATACTAATGGGATTCCGAAGGGTCTATCCAGAGCGAAGCTATTTCTCGTACCATCGGTGAAACACGACCTCCTATCGCACTTGCATAAGTCTCCAACACTTATATATATGAGAACTATACCGTTGTGCCCTCACAACGCGCACAAGTGCAATACTAGCCTATTCCGCATTATCGATGTCCAGTCTCGATAATACTACGGCTAGGGATATTTAATGATTAATCCTTCGTGGACTGATACTGTCTCATATCATCTCAATCCAGGAACTAATCATAGGGACCTCTCTTCATTTATATATCTATGGTGATCTAATCACAAATGATGAGAGTGCAATTTCCTTATTACATAGTTAATTTGCTACAACAACACAATGATCTGTGCAAATAGTGACGCTATGGGTCATATTATCCAACAATCTCCCACTTGGCACGTAGCGAGTCACTCAAGTGTTCCAACACTTGAACTATGTAAGGTTCGCTCAAATTGCTGAGGAAAGGTTTTCATCAGCGGATTTGTTTGATTATCGTCTGACGCGATTTACACGATCATCACATCGCCACGATGTATGATCCGAACGAATCAGATGATATAGAAGTATATATCTGGATCGTCGATGAGACCTTTAATTCCTTAGCTTGTGCTGACGCCTAGCTCAACTGCTAACAGAACTATATCTAATCTAATCAGATTTATTTTCGATCCAAATGGCTTATTTTGCTGCCTCAGCTGCAGCAATAATCCGCATTTGTTGTTTATTCGGCAACAGTTATCTTGCTTGGAAGATTTCCAGCTCACTGTCCCGTTATTCAAACTTTATAGTACCGTAGTATTTAATAGTTTGGAAACTTGCAGCGGTGATCCCAGTCACTTCAAGTTCTCCTTCTCCATAGTTTAAGACAGCATCTTTAGTTCTCTAAAATACTAACAGATGTTCTCAATTTCAATTTAGTGACTATCACTAGGATTGACCCGATTGTGACTCCATATGCTTGAAGCGTATGAGACACCCTATCATGTACATTTTAAATGTACAGTTTCCCAGAGAGTGTCAACAACTCCAAATCTATCCCAGTAGATCTTTATTCCTTGAATAAAGGTTGTTACTCCCCAGAATCCTACGGAGAATTTCTATTGAAAGAATATCTATGAAAGCCAAGCTTTCACCAACTGCTTTATGGGAATTTCACTGTCAGTGCGCTCTCCCACTAACCTCCTTATATACACAAGAATTATTTCGTTTTGAGTCAAATCATAAACCAATATGATTATTTCAAAACGACAGTTCCAAGAACCTTATGCTTGCACTGATCCAAACATGGATCGAATAACCCGCAAACCTTGTTTGTCGGTTATACAAAATCGTCAGGATATTGCAAACATCCTCCAAAAGGTTTCCTTTTGAGGAAAGCGATTTTGATCTATAACTGACACATTTCATAAATGAAATATACAGTTATATTCAAGCATCTTCAAAATGGATTTACCATGGCAACAGGTAAAAGGTCGAACCGTTATTAACACAATGTTGATAACGATACCTTTCCGTCAAAAGCCCAGCTTTGTACGTTGGTATGTTGCCATCCATGTATGTCTTCCTTGAAGACGTTTAATGTACCATAGGCACAATGCCTTGTGGTACAACAACTAGTATCCAAAATAGTTGTCATACATGGAATCCATTTCGGATTCATGGCACTTTGCCATAACGGGGAGTCGATACCTCGTATCACTTCCTCTAAACGTAGTCGGATGGTACACCTCCATAAGATTGACATCTTCATGGGGCGAGATCAGAAACCCATGCCCTAGGTTGTTTTCTGACTCTATCCGATCTACTAGTTTCTTGTGTATTTGAAGATTAATGGTATAGATTCATCATAGATGAATTATTTGTGTTCCATTAAGGACTTCGTGCCTTGAACAGTGTTACTCCGATTTTCATCGAGTATCACTATCCTCCCACTGACCACTGCATATCGGTATTCCTCTCAGGAAAACCGCATGGTGAGCAACAATTACATTGTTCTCATGTGGGATCTATAAGTACTATACTTAAGGTTTCACTTAGGATAACCTATATTGGCACTTATCCAATTTTGGTCTTATAGTTTGGTATCATCCAAACGTTATGCCTGGCATACCCAAATTATCAGGAATGAGAAACCCTGTTTCCTTCCTGTTCATATCCTATATGATATCTGTCAAACAGATTTATATGGAACCTTATTCTAAATAAGTTTTGCACTGTTAATACATATCCTATTGAAGGAAATAGTAGCTCAGAGCGACTCGTGATAAACCATATCATGTCCAACAAAATTTGGTTTTTTGGTTCGGACACACCGTCTAACTGCGTGTCTCGGGAGGAGTCCTCATATGAAAGAATACCGTACTCTTTCATGTACATATGAAACTTACTGCTTAAGTATTTTCCATTACGGTCTTACCGTGGCGGAATAATACTATAGCCGATCTGTTAATTTACTTCGTGTCGAAACTTCAAAAGTTTCCGATCTGTGTTCTTCAAAAGAAACACATAACCATAACGTGATGCCACATCTGTCAAGGTCACGAAATATTCATGTTCACATCTAGCCTAGCTAGATATGGGCCCACTAACTTCACCATGAATAGGGCTAACAGATCGGTGGCCCTTTTACTATTACCAAGTAAATAGTATTTTAGGTATTTAACCTAATAAACTAGATTCGTAGACCTTATTTGAATAGTCAAATCAGTCCTAGTACCCACTCTTCAAAAGTATGAATATACGAGTCTCGTTTAATTGTGTCCCAGACAACAATGCCACAAATAAGTCTCTATTGATCAAATCAATTTGAGCTATTTATTTGTCATTTTATATGTTTGAGATTTTATTTATATTCAAAATATAAATTCTGTTATTCACATCTAATGTGTTTTCTCACTATCATTTTTATATAATAAAACACTAAGTGTTCTATAATATAAAGGTTTTATCCGCAACGGATTAAACGCTGATATAGAGATAATGTCTCTAGTCAAACAAGTTACATTATAACAGTTCCTAATTTAAGTACATACCCAAAGGGTAGTTCCTAAACTTAGGTATCTACGGTCGAAACAGCGACTTGCGTCCCGTTTCCAATTCGCAGAGAAATCTCGGCTTGAAGTCAGTATCCAGCTCAAAGCGGATTCCGAACATCAATACATATATTTTATTTACCACACTAAGTATTTAAAATCCAATTTCAATACTAGTAGTGAATATAACTTTGACAAATATTTTTAAAGTTAGAGCCTCGCCCTTTCTTTAATTCTTTCGTGTCTTCCATATCCAAATGGTAGTCACTTTGGGATATGTCAATTATCTTTTCAATATTTCACAAACCTTTGGTCAAGCCTTGGGTTTCGGAATATCGAAACGATATGCACCTTGTGCTACATGCCCAATTGCAAACTTTGACTTTTCTCCACTAGAATAGTCAATTAATTCTCCAAGAATTATTAATTGCAACTTTAATACTTTTAATTCTAAAGATAGATTTATTGTAAGTATATTAATTAAGCACTAAAGTCATCATCACATAAATCTTCCAAAGATTTTATGATCTACTATTTGCTTAATTATGGGCTTAGTCATAATAAGTTATTTTATCAAATAAATTAACCTATTATTTATTCCCAATTGATAATTAAATCATTTAAAACATTTAATCCAAGGATTATATATTTTAAATATTCAACCTTTTCAATTCTTTCTTGATTTCAATAGTCCAACTATTTAATCAATTTAATAAGGTACTATTTATTATAATGATTACAATAACCTAATTATTTAATCAACTATAATTTTAATATTGATTACTATAATCCAATTATAAAATCAACTATCATTTTAATTCAATTATATTGATTACTATAATCTAATTATAAAATCAACTATATATTGAATGAGTTTGTATATAGTCCAACTATATAAATTTTTAAAACAACGTAAAATATTGACGAATGATATTTGTTTGAGCGCGTATGGCGAGTAATTGAACGAATGTTGCAAATTCAATACTTGCCTCCCACTATTTTTCGTCGAGCCTCTAACCCTCTGTGGAGTACTCGGGAAACCGTGTTTCCTAGTGGGCTAGGATCCTGTTAAATAACATACAACCTTGACTTTGGCCAACAAGCTGTATGCTACTTAACCAGGTAGATCTCTCAGATCAATTGGATCCAATCCAATTCCCAGATCCGGTTAGGTGGACATCCAAGTCCTAAACATATTACATATGCCAATGTATCTAATACATTTTCTAACCTTATCCTCCAAATCATCTAGGCCTTGGCTTTGGCACAACAAACCTAATGACTCCAGTTAAGCGGGACCCATTGACAAGGAAAGTTTCGTAATCAATATCTTTGGACAAGAAGTGATCTTGACTTTGGCCAACAAATCACAACTTGGACTAGACACCGATGTGGAACAAAACTCTCATGATTCAAATACATCCAATTAACAAGGTCTTGACTTTGGCCAACAAACCAATGCCAATCGGATCTTGAACAAGAATCATTCAATGGAAGGATAATCGCTTAATATAAAACGAGGGTTTTTCGCGTGCAAATTGGCTACCAATTTAATTATCTTTGTTAGGTCTCATCATCATACACCCTTAAACATGCATTCTAAATACATAATAAAGCGAGTATGAAATAAAATAATAATGATATGCGGATGGATACTTTACACATTGATCCTAGATCAAATCTCTCCCTTTCTCACTCAAGCTAGCACTTGTACTACTTCTACCCGTTACACTACACTTCTAAAGAAACCTCATATACATAGAGGGGAATAGGTGAGAAGAGAATACAAGAGAATAGAGGTGATAAGGCTGGACACGCAGGTCCAATTTAATAAATCGAATTTATTACAACAATTTCTAAAATTGCCCACCCATCTAATATCCATCCGATATACATTATCCATTCAACACAACCATGTATTCACACACATAATCATGCTATCAATCAATCTAATCAAATTAATTAATCTGATAATTAAGTGATCATCCAATGTTCAAACAACGATTTGATTTTGTTCGAGTCAAACTCGTTTTTGCGAATAAGTACTTAAAGTACGAATTCATGAATTAAATTAAACTACATCATTAAATCTAATTTAACATGTATTTAATACTAATTCACTATTCAATTCTAAATTAAATATTACACTTTTATTTAATAAACCTTTTACGATTTAAATTCCAAATCTAATCGTAACGCGTCTCAAAGACCGATTAACGTCCAACGTCAATTCAATTAAAGTCCAATGGGCTTTTGATTGATTTCTTAAGGCGTGGACTTTTGGTCAACTCGGGTCAAACCGATAACCAAAGTCCAATCCGGGATTTACCCCATAAGCCCATAAATCAATCTTGGCCCTGTTGGACAGTTATGACCCATAGCGTCACTATTTGTACAGATCATAGTGTTGTTGTACAAATTAACTATGTAACAAATGAGATTGCACTCCTATCATTTGTGATTAGATCACCTTAGATATATAAATGATGGGAGGTCCTTATGATTTGTTCCTAGATTGAGAATGATATGAGACAGTATCAATCAACGAAGGATAAATCATTAAACATCCCTAGTCAGAGCATTGTCGAGATTGGACATCGATAGATGCGTAAAAGACTAGTATTACACTTGTGCGTGTTATGTGAGACATAACAGCATAGTTCTCGTATATATGGGTATAGGATACTCAGGCAAGTGTAATAGGAGGTTGTGTTTCACTGATGGTACGGGAAACAGCTTCGCTCTGGATTAGACCACCGCAGAATCCCATTGGTAGCATGACCTTGTGTCTATGGGAGTCTGCAATCAGGGTAGGTGTATTTGGTCTTAACCTGAGACTTGCACCGCTAATACTTGCGACAATCAATGTACTTTAGTTGAGGTCGTCCAGGGCTTTAACAGGTTCTGTGTACACCGATGCTGGGTATATTGAGAATCGTAGTGTATTGGGTGTGATGTCAAGACGGAAGTGTCACTCCAGTCATATGGAGAAGATGGTCACGCAGGATACGGTATTAGTGCTCTTATATGCTGCGCGGCTATCGGGATATTATGACTTGGTCATGTATATCCGATTATAGAGACTAGTTACCAGACATCCGACATGTGCTTCGTACGGGGCAGACACATATCCAACCCTAGGCCTAGCACGTGATCGTCCGATACTGGATCGAAATACGCAATACTACGTATACTACGCCTGATATAGATCACATATTCCTGTAAGGATATTTTCGGAGAATTGGGTAGGCATGGCGCTTTGCTAGAGGCCAACCTTGTCTTGTAAATCGGTAAAACGTAATACTTGGTACTTACGTGTTCGGATAGTCCGACGACCGAGTTTACTTCCAACATATCCGGAGATCTCATGGGTCGCTTCCCAATGATACACCGATGACGTATGACTCGCATTATACATTAATCTGGGATTAATATGAAGAGAGAGAAAATTAATCTGGGATTAATTACGGAGATATTTTATCTGGGATAAAATATCAATTTAAAGAGAGAGAACGATTAATTTGGAATTAATCGATAAATAATATATTCGATATATTAAACGAAATTGGATTTCGATTAGGAATTAAAATTAGATTTTAATTCGGGCACTTGAATTAATTTGGAATTAATTCTCGAGTGACGTGATTAGTAAATTGGATTTATTAACGAGGCATCGAGATAATCGTTGATTTAGAATTATCGAAACCGAGCTCAGAATGTGTTTGCGACGTTACGTCGATTTTGAATCACGTGCCACAAGTCGCATCGCAAATCACATCGCAAGTCATAAAAGTCAAATCGCCTTTTGGAAAAGTGACTTTGACTCTTTGACTTTGACCATTGAAATTGGAGGGAAAAATTTGGGGGGAAAAGTTTTGATTTTTTGGAAAATAAAATGCTTTTCCCTTTTACCTTTTACCAAGGGTAAAAGAGTTAATTGTTTGGTAAATGTTTAATATATATTTATGGTAAATATATAAAGCATTTAGGAAATGCTTTTAAGACCTAATACACAATTCTTCCTCTCCCACTCTCTCTCACCATTCACGCCCATGGCAGTGAACTGCCATGGGTTGGCCGAATTTTACAAGGTAAAATCATGGGTTTTGTGGCAAAATCCAAGCGAGCTAGCACTCCCGAGAGACATACAAAGGTGTTAGGGAAACCCACCCACGAGCCGGGAATCAAACGACGAAGATTCGAGGCTCTAATCTCAGCTCAAAACTGAAACAGTGGGCAGAAAAATCTGCACTGTTTGGGCGCCACTTTGAAGGACAAAAACTTGGAGTTTTGTTCGTCGTTTCGTCTCAACCGATCAATGTAAGTATTCCGCAACTTCTTTGATATGTATTTCACACATCTTCATGCTTGTTTGATGATTTGGGACCTAGAATAAAACCAACAGGCCCATTAGGCCCAATTGAACTTTAAAGGTTCATTAGTCGCATTTGGGCTTTATGGTTAAGGTTTTGGGCCCAATTGGATCCAATCCATTTGGCCTAAACCAAACTTGATAAATCAAGCCCAATAGGCCCAATTACAACATTAGAAGCCCAAATCCAATTTAAAGCCTAAATAACTAAATTACATGAATCCAATTCCGCAACTTAATTACCTAAAGTGCATTACATGATCAATGACCTAAATCAACATTTCTAAAACACCAAATTAGTCCAATTAATCATGCTCATTTCATTATCATATATCAAACACACAAATTGAAAAATCAAACCCATTTACATGCTTAAAGGTCTCGGCCAAAGAGGGATTTTATGTCCGATTCGGTTTCGATCCAATCGAACCTACAATCGACATCAAATCACCATCCTAAATGATTTCACACACATCCAATGTCACAAAATCAAAAATCCAAGACATTAGGGCATATACACCATTCGGCCAAACTAAAGATTTTGGGGTTTTTGTCCAATTCGAAATCCAATCCAATTCGATTCAAATTAACATCAACCTAAATGATTCTAACTCATCAAATGAATCAAAAAACAAAAATTCCAAGAACCCAAAATCCATCCATACATTCGGCCAAGGTCATCAATTTGGGGAAAATAATTCGAAATCATTTTTCGTCAAATTGGTCCAACCAAAATGAAATTAAACATGTTATAAGCATACTCAAACAATCAATTTATTCAAATCATGCTCAAATCACATTTACCCAAATTTTAAATCCCTAAAATTTCATGCTTGCAACCTTAGCTCTAGATGCCATTGTTGAGTTTTTCTAAGGTCCCAAGATCAAATCAAGACATGAAATTATGTGTGAACACATCAACGGAGGTAGCGGAATACTCACATCGATCGGTTGAGTCGATTTGAAGACGATTCAAGCCAAGAAACTCACTGTCAAGTGGCGCCATTCACTGCAGTGAACTGCCTCCAATTTCAGAATTTGAGATGAGAAAACGGAGCTCCAAACTTCGTCTAACGGATCCCGGCTCATGGGTGAACCTCCCTACCACCTTCGCAAGACTCGTAGTGTGCTAGCACATGAATTTTCACCATGAAAACTCACTCTTGGCTTCCCTTGTTCACGCCATTTTGGCTTCAAAAACAGTGAGCATATCTCACTTTGGGCGTGAGTTTGAAGAGAGGAAAGAGAGATGAAAATGTGTGTTAAATTGAAATGAAATGCATTAAGTATATCTTATATACTTGTTGTGAAATTCAAATGAATTTCACTTCCATTTACCTTAATTTGAATTTCAAAAAGTCAAAAAGGTAAACCTTATGCACATCAATCACACATCACTATTCACATGTCACTTTAAGTCAAGTGTCATGTCTTTCAATCAATAAATCACATCAATCAATCACATCACTCAAAGTGACATTTGATTTGACGCTTGATGTGATGATTGATTTGACGCTTGATGTGACTTGCGTCGCCGCACTCGAATTCGAAATACGAATGCGCTCGCAATCACACTCGGGCTCGGGTTCGCTTATTCTAAATTAACGATTTTTCCGTCACGTCGTAATTAAATGATTACGCCTAGCGAATTCACTATTCACGTCGCTAACGAATTAATTCTAAATTAATTCGTTCGCCCGAATTAAAATCTAATTTTAATTCCGCGTCGAAATCTAATTTCGTTTAATATATCGAATATATTAATTTACCGATTAATTCCAAATTAATCGTTATCTCTCTCTAGACGATATTTTATCCTAGATAAAATATCTCCGTAATTAATCCTAGATTAATTTTCTCTCTCTTCTATATAATCCCAGATTATTCAAGAGTGCGAGTTGTGCGTCATCGGTGGATTATCGGGAAGCGACCCATGAGATCTCCGGATATATTGGCAGTAAATACGGTCTTCGGTGTATCCGAATCACGTACGTACCAAGTACTACGTTCTACCGATTTACGAGACAAGGTCGACTCCTAGCAAAGCACCAAGTCATCCCAATTCTCCGGACATATCCATTTAAGGATATTTAGATCTATATCAAGCGTAGTATACAAACGTATTGTGCGTATCGGCCCAGTATCGGATAGTCACGTGCTAGGGCTGGGGTTGGATAAGTGTCTGCCCCGTCCGAAACACATATCGGATGTCTGGTAACTAGTCTCTATAATCGGATATTCATGACCTAGTCATAATATCACGATTGGATGTGCATCACTTAAGAGCACTAATACCGTATCCTGCGTGACATCATCTCCACTATGACTGGAGTGATACTTCCGTCTCGACATCACACCCAATACTCTACGACTCTCTGATAAACCCAGAAGTGGTGTACACAGAACCGGTCAAAGCCCCCAACCACCAAAACCAAAGTTTATCGATTATCGTAAGTATTAGCGATGCAAGTCTCAGGTTAAGACTATACACACCTACCTTGATTTCGGCCTCCCATAGACACCTAGTCATAATACCAATGGGATTCCGAACACGACCTCCTATCGCACTTGCATAAGTCTCCAACACTTATATATATGAGAACTATGCCGTTGTGCCCTCACAACGCGCACAAGTGCAATACTAGCCTATTCCGCATTATCGATGTCCAGTCTCGATAATACTACGGCTAGGGATATTTAATGATTAATCCTTCGTGGACTGATACTGTCTCATATCATCTCAATCCAGGAACTAATCATAGGGACCTCTCTTCATTTATATATCTATGGTGATCTAATCACAAATGATGAGAGTGCAATTTCCTTATTACATAGTTAATTTGCTACAACAACACAATGATCTGTGCAAATAGTGACGCTATGGGTCATATTATCCAACAAGGGACCATTTCGAACCCAACGGTTTGAGGTCTTCCCTTGCGAGGGGTGAGTATGGCCTTAAACTATTTTCTCGGTTCACACCGGGTGGTGACTCCATTATTCTCTGGTTTAGTCCTCTGCGGGCTACTCCGTACTCCCAACTAAGCTGCGAGCCTAGAACAAAATGCGTCGTCAAGTTCTGTGTCCCACACCCACTGCCTCATGCACAAACTGATATCAAATAACCCCTGAAATTACCCCTCATTCACCGCAAAATAGCCCCATGACAGTCCAAAAAACTGCAATACTTGACCACCGAAACTGTACCTTTTTTACCACCGAAACAGCCCCGATTTTACCCCTTAAAATCACAAAGAACCAGCAGCAAAATATTGAGGAAAAAGCAGCGAAACAGAGTGAAAAAAGCAGCCCAAAAAGTGAAACAGCGAAGGAAAATGCTGAGTTAGTGAACCGGAGGGGTTGCAGAGCGTTAACCCTTCTGACGGCCGTGTAACACACTTCCAAGAAGCAACGTAAAAGGTTAAACCTGAGGGCACCTCTTTTATTTATTTTCATTCGTCTTTTAATCATTTGTTAAATTCCCCTTGCATGAGAGTCGTTAATTGATGTTTGTTGTGGCTGTTGGGTGAATGGATGTGTGTTCTTTCTTGTGGTATATCGGATGGAAACCCGGACGTAAATTCCGTAGCTGAATTCGAATGGACGGTATTATAGTTTGCACTCGGGATACAATGCCACGTACCGCTTGAGAAATACACATATTTCATTCATCCAACTTTTGTACTTGAGCATGATTTAGTCGTTAGTACGTTATTTATCTTAAACATGATTTAATCGATAGAATTTTTTGTCTTTATGCATGATAAGGTGTTTTATGTCATATTAGGGATTTAATTTGTATTTATGCTTAGATTTTCGTTTATTTTCCGCATTAGATAATTGAGCATGTTTTTAGGGTTATTGTATGTTATTGCGTGTTTGCCGTTATGACAACATACTTTAAAGCATGCGAACTTAGATTTAGGCCTTATTATTATTCTTATGCATGCGAACTTAGGCGTAGGCTATGCTTGAATACATGTTGAGTAGATTCGGTTAGTTTATTGCACAAATCATATCTTTACAAGTGACATAAGTAAGGGACCATTCCGAACCCAACGGTTTGAGGTCTTCCCTTGCGAGGGGTGAGTGCGGCCTTAAATCAGATTTTCCCAGTTCACACTGGGTGGCAATTCTATGTTATTTTCTCCTATTTAGTTCCCCCATGGGCTATTCCGTACTCCTAACTAGGCCGCGAGCCTAGAACAGCGTCGCCGATTTCTGTGTCCTACAGTGGGGTCTACTATGTCGACTAGAATCCCCATGTCAATTGGAATTGCCTCTTGCTTGTAGCCACCAATTTTATTTATTCATATCGAATGTGAAAATATTTACCTGTCGGTTGGAGATTGTGTCGACTAAATCAAATGGACTAGATTAAATTTCTTCCGATCATTTGGAGTGGATGACAGTTCTACCATGTTGACTGGACCAGGTGAAGGCCCGTGAGAATTCTCTTTGGTCGATTGGCCCTAATGGATGCTTAAGAGAGTGTCTCCATGTCGAATTGGAGAAATACACATTATTGAGTGTCTTCTGGGATAAATGAATGTCCTTTTATGTCGTTTGGAGCAAATGAGGTCTTCACATGTTGGTTAGGACATGCAAATGTCAAGTTATCTCCGAGCGACCAACAGTTTCTTTCCAGGGTTGAAATATCCCTAAGCACCTGTGGATTTGTCTGTGACTTTTCATCTTCTGGGTTAGTTGGGCCTTGCAAGATGGGCTTCTAGCAACTTGGGCTCTTTGTTGCTTGCTCACAACTGTAGCTGAGATGACCACATCTAGTTTTTTTAGAGGTCAATGGATCCTAGCTAGTAGGAGGGAGTATAAGTGGGGGTTAGAAGCTCATTTGTTTATATTCTCAAAAACCTCTCAATTTTGGCAAGTTGGAAAAGCTCTCAAGTCTTCAAGGTATTCCTTAGTATTTCTCTCTTGTTATTTAGTTCTTAATGTTATTCTTAGATAGATTCACACTTTTTCTTAAGGTATTCTAACGGCTTAGATCTTTAGTTGCTGGGTAGTGTAGGGTAATTTTTGTTTGTAGAATCAAGTTTGTTGAATCTTTAGGGCATAGAGACTATAGGGTATTTTAGTTATTTATAGGAAGAATATTATCGTCTGAAATAATTTCAATTGAGAGTGGCGTGGGATCTAGTGATAGCCCATTAAAGATGTATGCTGAGTCCTCGGCTAGGGTTTCTGATTCTTCATCTTAGTCGGTTGGGATTGAATGGGATATTGACTGGTTCTAGTGGGTCTTCGGCTAAAGTTACGATGTTAGTGGTGGTTTGAAGAGGTGTCGAAGGATGTAGAACCTCTTAGAGCCACACCAATTATTAGAGAGTATAGTGGGACCTTAGGTATGAGTGAATCACTAAAGCTTTATAAAGAACCCTGTTAGTTATGTGACCAAACAAATGATGGGGGAGATAAATTTGGTTTATAGGTTCCATCGATCGATTAAAGAAAGGTTGCCTAACTTAAAGGAGAGGATTGATTATAAGATCATTGAGTGGATTGGGTTTCACGAAAGACCGTTTAAGAATGGATGAGGTTTCTGTTGGGTTTCTCTAAGGTCCCAAGGATCATTTACAAGTCATGAAACACATGTGAATACACAAAGGAGAATGGAGGAATCATACTCACAATGATCGGATTGGATGCTACGAAGAAAATCCTTTTCTTCCATGGTGATGAAGCTCACGGCCAAGCCCTCCATTTTGCTCCTTGAGTTGTCTTCAAGCTCCAAGCTTTGTCAATGGATTCCAAGCTCATTAGTAGGTTTCCCTATCACTTTGCATGCCTCTTTGTGTGCTAGCACTTAGGTAATTTTGCCACAAAATCACCTTGTTGCTTCTCATAGCTCACAGCTTTGAAGAAAATGGGAGAGAAGAATTTTATACCCCTTGGCCGAAACTTGAGGGAGAGAGAGAGATGAAATTGTGTTGTGAATTTGGTTTTCAAAAAACCTAATAAAACATATACCAAAAAATAGTGAAAGCTTTTTTAAAAAGCTTTGACAATTTTGGAGGTAAAATTGCAATAAATGCAATCCAACCACTTCCATCAACTCACATCACGCATGAATAGTGACTGTTGTCAATCACTCAAAGTGAAAGACATCTATCACTTGATTGACGAATGATGTGATGCTAGATGTGACTTGTGGGTCCCACTTCGATTCTAAATGCGAATGGTTCCGTAAACACTCCCGGGCTCGGATTTGCTAATTCCGAATTAACGAATTTTCGTTGCGTCGTAATTAAATCTAATTTAATTAAATAATTATGCCTAACAAAATTACTATTCACATTGCTAACGAATTAGTTCTAAATTAACTCGTTCGCCTGAATTAAAATCTAATTTCAATTCCGCATCGAAATCTAATTTCGTTTAATATGTCGAATATATTAATTTATCGATTAATTCCAAATTAATCGTTCTCTCTCTTTAATTAATATTTTATCCCAGATAAAATATCTCCGCTATTAATTCTAGATTAATTTTCACTCTCATCAAATTAATCCCAGATTAATAAAGTGCGAGTCATACGTCATCAGTGAATCTTCGGGATGTGACCCATGAGATCTCCGGATATGTTGGCAGTAAATACAGTTATCGGACTATCCAAATACGTACGTACCTAGTACTACATTTTTACCGATTTACAAGACAAGGTTGGCTTCTAGCATAACGTCATGCCTACCCAATTCTCCAGAAACATGGTTACAGGAATAAGCGATCTATATCAAGCGTAGTATACGTAGTATATGTGTATTTCGATCCAGTATCAGATGGTCACGTGCAAGGCCTGGGGCTGGAATTGTGTCTGCCCCGTACGAAGCACATATCGGATGTCTGGTAACTAGTCTCTATAATCGAATAACTATGACATAGTCATATTATCCCGATGACTGTAGTACATAAGAGTACTAGTTTCGTATCCTATGTGATCATCATCTCCACTATAACTGAAGTGATACTTCCATCTTGACATCACACCCAATACACTACGATTCTCAATACACCCAGAAGAGGGGGACACAGAACCGGTTAAGCCCTGGATGACCAAAACCAAAGTATGTTAATTGTCGTAAGTATTAGCGGTGCAAGTCTCAGGTTAAGACCAAATACACCTACCCTGAATTCAGAATTCCATAGACACATAGTTATACTACCAATGGAATTCCGAAGGGGTATATCCAGAGCAAAGCTATTTTCCGTACCATCAGTAAAACACAACCTCCTATCACACTTGCATGAGTATCCAATACCCAAATATATGAGAACTATGCCGTTTTGCCCTCACAAATCGCACGAGTGTAATACTAGTCTATTACGTATTATCTATGTCCAATCTCGATAATAGTATGACTAGGGATATTTAATGATTAAACCTTTATGGATTGATACTGTCTCATATCATCTCAATCCGGAACTAAACATATGGACCTTTCATCATTTATACATCTTGGTGATCTAATCACAAATGATAAAAGAGCAATTTCCTTTGTCACATAGTTAATTTATACAACAACTCCATGATCTTTGCAAATAGTGACGCTATGGGTCATAATTGTCCAACAGTTTCTAGTGCCTAGGCTGGCTAGAGAGGTATTGGACCACTATGGGGTGGCTCTCTCTAAATTGATACCTAATATTTAGAGGATATTGATGTCGGTTGAATGCATAGACCATCAGTTGGGAACCAATTTTGAAGTTTGGGATCTCCTTTACACTTATTATTTGAATGAACACTTAAGTTAGAAAGAAAAATACTGTTGAAGTTGGTGTTTGGAGCGTCAATTTGAATAATATATTGTACATTCTATTTTATTAATTATTAATAAAATAATTATATTTTCACATCAACATTGTTAATGGTAATTGTAGACAACAGAAACTGGGCGACGCATGCTGTTCTAGACTCAGGGCCTAGTTGGGAGTACGGAGTAGCCCGCGGGGGACTAAACCGGAGAATAATGGAGTCGCCACCCGGTGTGAACCGGGAAAAATGATTTAAGGCCGCACTCACCCCTCGTAAGGGAAGACCTCAAACCGTTGGGTTCGGAATGGTCCCTTACTTATGTCATTTGTAATGGATGGATTTGTGTAATATTAACCAAGTCTACTCAATAATCGTGCTCGAGGGTACTTAGATCTAGCATGTTTTCATCCAAATAACTCCACGCGATGTAACACAACAAGCATATTGAACCATTAAATTAACATGAATAAATTTTATCCAAACACATCATAAACTAATAACATGCATAAAAAACAACCTAAATATGCTTTAACAATAAAAATAATAACGAACTAAATAAACCATGCTTTGAATAATAAATAAAACAACCTAGAACTATAACATGCTCCAATACAAATCTGGATGAGACGAGATATGTATATCTTAAGTGGTACGTGGCGTTGTATCTCGAGCGCATACCATACTACCGTCCATTCGGAATCGGCTATGGAATTTACGTCCGGGTTTCCATCCGATATACCACAAAAGGGAATACATATCCCGCTCATCCAACAATCACATCATGCCTCAATCCACAATACTCATGCAATAATATTTTAAAATAAATAAAATAAAACGAAAGATGATAAATAAAAAGGTGCCCTCAGGTCTTACCTTTTTAAGTCGCTTTCCGGGAGTGCGTTCCACGGTGCCGGAAGGGTTATCGTTCCACTGTTTTCTCTGATCCGCTGTTTTGGCTATTTTAATTGTTTGCTGTTTCCGCTGGCTCGTTGACGGTTTTCGGGACTATTTGGATCACGATTTCCAGGTTATTTTAAGGGCAGTTTTGGGTTGAAAGGTTACTGTTGTTTTGCTCTCTCGGTTTGTAAGGGTTTCAGTGGCAGTTTGTGGGGGTTAGTTTCACGTGTGCATGGCTTGCATGCAGAGGTGGTTTGTGACCTGTTTGCGTAAGGATTGTGAGCTCAGTGAAGGGCAGTTTGTGGGGGTTATTCTCGGTGAGATATTGGCAGTTTGAAGGCTTGAATGAAGGGCAGCGAGCTGTTGAAGGGCGTGTGGCTTTGGCTGGTCAAGGCAGTGAACGTGAGGGCTATTGTGAGTGTTCTTAATGTGAAACAATGGGGTGCATGAAGGGTGTGAGTGTGTGCATGGACTGTGACGTGAAGTTGAGGTCTTGTTTGGGTGCAGTTAGGGTTCGGTAAAGGGGCTTCGCATGGGACTGCAGTGGCGTGAGCTGTTGTGGTGAGGCTTTGAATGTGTGGCAGTTCACGTGTGCATGGAGGTTGTTTTAGGGTTTAGGTGTGAGAGGCAGTTGATTCGTGAATGGGCTAGTTCCAGGGGGTGATTTGGTGCGTCAGCCTCTCCCTCCTGTGCGTGCAAACGATGATCTTTTAAGGGGTTTGGAATGGAGGTGTTTAAGGCATGAATCATGGAGATGATAGGCGTGAATGAGGGAGATCATGGAGGATGGCATGGGCGTGAGGGTTAGGTGAGATTATGGGTTTGTTGACTTGTTGGCTAGTGTTTGGGTGAGATGCTGTGTATGGGTGGTTGCATGAATAGGTTATGGGTGTTGCCTGTCTTTTGTTATTCACGTGGGTATGGGTGGTTTTGTTAGGGGAAGATGAGTTGGCGATTGGATGCAAGTCAGAGGGTTATTGGAGGGATATGTGGCAGTGTATGGGCGTAAAGAAGGGGCTGATGGAAATGGCGTGAGATGCAGGTTATGGCATGGGTGGTTGCATGAGCGTGCATGGGTGTAGGAATGGGTGGTGGTTTTCTTTGATAATGGCGTGTGGGGTGCTAAAGTGATGTTCACGTGGGGGAGGCAATTGTTAGGGTTTTTGTAATTTGGTGAGGCTAGTGGGTATTGATTAGTGTTTTGGGCCGAGGGTAATTTGAAACCGAGACCGAACGAGCAAACCCGAGCTTAAGCGAGCGAACAAATCCAACAAAACATTAATTCTTGACTTTTCCCTTCCGACGACCGCTTTCCCGACTTCCTCCTCCGCACTAAAAAGGTGGTGCCTCCATACGAGACTCATCATTGGGCTGGTATGCAAAAATGCAATGCCTACAGTCGCCCCCACTTTGATGGGATTTGTTCAGTGTGTGCCAATGACAATCCTATCAAAGTTCGTGCAATGCATTTTTACTTACCTGGCTCGCCAGCTGTCACCTGGTTTGCCTTTTGTGTTGTGTTTGGTTTTTTAGATGGTGCTAAGCCCCGTACCTAGGGCGTCGCGGTGGCGTCTCCGTACCTAGAGAGCCACAATCACAAATGTCTGAGTGCTAACCCCGTACCTAGGGTGTCGCGGTGACGCCTCCATACCTAGAGTGCCACAAATGTCTGGATGCTAACCCCGTACCTAGGGTGTCGCAGTGACGCCTCCGTACCTAGAGTGCCACAAATGTCTGGTTGCTAACCCCGTACCTAGGGTGTCGCGGTGACGCCTCCGTACCTAGAGTGCCACAAATGTCTGGTTGCTAACCCCGTACCTAGGGTGTCGCTGTGACGTCTCCGCACCTAGAGAGCCACGATAGTCTGAATAGTCCACATGCCGTACCTGGCGTGCTAACCCCGTACCTAGGGTGTCGCTGTGGTCTGAGTGCTAACCCCGTACCTAGGGTGTCGCGGTGATGTCTCTGTACCTAGAGAGCCACAAATGTCTGGATGCTAACCCCGCACATAGGGTGTCACGGTGATGTCTCTGTACCTAGAGAGCCACAAATGATGCTAACCCCGTACCTAGGGTGTCGCGGTGACGTCTCCATACCTAGAGAGCCACAAATGATGATAACCCCGTACCTAGGGTGTCGCGGTGACGTCTCCGTACCTAGAGAGCCACAAATGATGCTAACCCCGTACCTAGGGTGTCGCAGTGACGCCTCCGTACCTAGAGTGCCACAAAGTTGATCTGATTGTGCCGTACCTAGCTGAACTGATCTGATATCTCCATACCCGGAGTGCCGTACTTGGCTGAACTGATCCGATATCTCCATACCCGGAGTGCCGTACCTGGCTGAACTGATCCGATATCTCATACCCGGAGCGCCGTACCTGGCAGAATAATCTGATAGCTCCATACCCGGAGTGTCGTACCTGGCAGAATAATCTGATAGCTCCATACCCGGAGTGTCATTCTCGGTGTGCTCATCCCCTAGCTGTCTATTCTCGGACTGTCCATTCTCGGACTAAAATCTCCATTCTCGGAGTGTCATTCCCGGCTGAGACTGATACTGAAATAATGTGGGCCTCGCCCCCAGAATGCCATTCCCGGCAGAAACTGAAACTGATGTAATATGGGTCTCGCCCCCAGAATGCCATTCTCGGCAGATACTGATCTGAACTGAAGTGGGCCCCGCCCCCAGAATGTCATACCCGGCATATACTAACACTGAACTGATGTGGGCCCCGCCCCCAGAATGCCATACCCGGCAGATACTAACACTGAACTGATGTGGGCCCCGCCCTCAGAATGCCATACCCGGCAGAATCAATACTGAACTAATATGGGCCTCGCCCCCAGGTTGAGATAGGCCTCGCCTTCGAACTGATACTGACGTGGGGCTTCGCCCCCAAGCTGATATTGATCATGAACTGATGTGGGCCTCGCCCCCAGGTCGAGATAGGCCTCGCCTTCGAACTGATACTGATGTGGGGCTTTGCCCCCAAGCTGATATGATATTCTACCTCACATATTACACCACCTCTCACGAGATAATCTTTGATAGATAGACATATTTTTGTCCTCAACGAATGCTTTCGCGTCGAAACCGAAGAACCTTCAAAGTACTCGACATACTCAAGTCCAATCATCTGAATGGGTGATCTGAGCTAGACTTCATGTGTGTGTGTGCCAGGGCTCTTTCGCAGCTTAGTCCTTAAGTAAGCCAACTTGGTGATTTTGTTTCAGAGAGTCGAACCAGTGGGTCTAACCAACCTGGATGTCTTAATCACATTCTGTGATTACTTCAGCATACTCAACATGATATGGCTTTCATCCTTCCTTTTTTTTTTTTTTTTTTTTTTTTTTTGACACACCTACCCTTTAAGGTAGCATTTCTCCTCATGGTGGTCCTAATACTCGCCCATGGGTAGCTTCACGCTTATCGGTTATAGGTGGCCTATTTTTTTTTCTTTCCCTTTTTATTTCAGAGACTTTTTTTTTTTTTTTTTTTATTTCCAACCATATCATATATCATAGCATAAGTAAACAAGTGTGGACATTCAAGTAAACGGTCATTCACTAATACATCATCTCTTCAACTAGTCACCTCGATAACTACTCAGGCTTCTACTGCTAGGATCCCACAATCAAGCGCTCACTGGTCTAGCTGAGATCAATCCATTCAGAATACCGGACGAGAGCGCGTCTCGCACTTTTTGTTTCTAGGGTCTCTCCCTACAGCATGCAATGTCATCACCGGACATATGTTTACCCATCAAAGATTTCTCTCTCACTCATTTTTTTTTCTTTTTATTTTTTTTATTTTTTTTTCAAATTAAAAAGAGCACAAACTTTTAAACATGTCTCATGTCTGTAATACCTGGTCAGCAGGAAACATCACTGATTAAGATCAATGTCCAATCTGCGCTTCTTGCCACGATCACTATCTGTCCAGTCCAATTTGGAGAGGACGGGGTCGAGCTTCGGTTCAAAAGCTAGGATCTGGTCAATCAACTCTTCGGCCTTTGCCGCAGTCAAGAAAATATCTTCCACAGATTTGGTGACGAACTCATGTTTCTTGGCTTCCGCGAGAAATACAAACAGGAAATCGAAGAAATGCTCAATATTGAGTATCCCAATGGGCTTCCGATGAATGTTTAAATGCGCCCATGATGCTACCGTGAATATTTCTTCAAGGGTACCAAGTCCACCTGGTAACGCAATAAACGCATCTGCAGTATTGATCATTTCATGGAGTCGTTCAGACATACCTGATACGATGCGTTCATCACCATTTGTTGGTCCAATTAACTGTTCGTCTGCCAAAGGTCTTGGGATGATTCCCAAAACATGACCCCGCCGTCCTGAACAGCTTTTGAAATGCTTCCCATTATCCCCAGGTTTCCACCACCATATATTAAATGTATGTTTTTCGCAGCCATAACCCGCCCCAATTCCTTAGCAGCTTCCATGAATCCTGGTTTATTGCCAGTGTTGGATCCACAGAAAACACAGATTCTCTTGTATCGCTGCTCTGAGATTGCTTCCATTTTCTCTCTTACTTTGGATATATGTCTGAGTGTATTGAGGAGAGAAATGTCGAGCTGAATTTATAGGACCTGCAAAAGGGGTGAGTAATAAATGCAGTAATGACGGTTAGCTAAATCACAAAAGAATCGTCAGAAGTCAAAAGCCACCGGATCTTGTCTACGAAAATAAGAGAAGACCACCAAAAAAAAATGAAATTTCAAAAGGTATTGGATCCTGTCTTACGAAAATAAGAGAAAATACCAAAAGGAGTCATGAAAAGTCAAAAAGTCTCGGATTCTGTGTCTCAGGAACTCTTTCCTTATTCTGCCACCATTAATGAACTGGCTCCCATTTTTGTGATTGCCCAAACACTATTCCTTCAGTCTTAACATGCTATGTCTTTACTTTTACCTCCCTGTCAGCGCTAAATTCATCGTCTTCAACTAGACATGACCGAAATCCCTCTGTTAAGGTGGCTTCAATGTCATCCTCAATGCTTGTGCCACCTTTTGATCTTTGCTGCTTTCTTTTTCTTTTTCCTTTTTTCTTCTTTAGAACCTGCGAATACAAAACAACAGAATAAAGACGTGTGCATGTAACATATACACATACATGTGTAGAGATACTCCCTGTTCTTGATGGCATGATTGTGCTCCTCGGCGCCATGTGTTTCCTTCTACTAGTTTTCTTTTCTGTTTGAAACCTGCAAACATAGAACAAACACAAGAATTGCAAGTGCGTTACGTGTATGCATGTATATTTTTCCTATCCCGCCAGGTTAGGCTTTCTGCGGGTGACTATTCAAACTTCTGTCCCTTAGGCAAAATACAGTTTCAATCTGTCAACGTTGATCGGCTCTGTGAACTCATTCCCTTCCAAGTCCGACAGTCTAACTGCTCCATTTCCCATTACCTTTTGAACAATGTATGGTCCTTCCCAATTCGGCCTGAACTTCCCTCTTGGGTCTGTCGTCGATGGCTTTGATTGCTTGAGTACCAAATCACCTTTCTTGATCTTAGTAGGACGCACCTTCTTGTTGAAAGCTCGAGCCAACCTCTTCTGATAGATCTGCATGTGATGCAAGGACTTCATCCTCTTCTCATCCATCAGAGCCAACTGTTCAAACCTTTGCAAGGTCCACTCCTGTTCAGGCAACTCTGCTTCTGCTAACACCCGCATGGACTGTATTTCAACTTCCACCGGCAGTACCGCTTCCATTCCATAAACCAAAGAATATGGCGTGGCTCCTGTTGCCGTTCTCACAGATGTTCTATATCCCCACAAGGCATATGGTAGCTTGTCGGCCCAGTCCTTGTAATTCTCAGTCATCTTTGCCAAGATCGTCTTTATCGTCTTGTTGGCTGCCTCGACTGCCCCATTAGCCTGCGGCCTGTAAGGTGAGGACTTGTGATGGCCGATTCCGTACTTCTGTAGCATCGCCTTGGTTTCTCCCTGAAATTGGACACCATTGTCCGTAACCACATGGTGTGGCATACCGTACCGACATATGAGATTCCGAGCTATGAATTTTGCCATCTGCTTGGTTGTAACATTGCGAAATGACTCAGCTTCTACCCACTTCGAGAAATAGTCTACAGCCACTACTATAAAGTGATGCCCATTCGATGCATTTGGTCGAATCTCTCCGATCATATCTATTCCCCAAGCCGAGAAAGGCCATGGCTCTGACAACCCGTGCAACTCTGTATGCGGCAGATGATTCAAATTGCCGTGTGCCTGACAGTCATGACAGTGCTTTACCAGCCTCGCACAGTCGGCTTCCATGGTTGACCAGTAAAAGCCTTGTCTCACAATCTTGCGGGACAAGTTCAATCCGTTCATGTGTGGTCCACATACACCAGCGTGCACTTCTTCCATTATCTTCTGAGCTCTTCTTCTTTTTTAAACATTTCAGCTGAATACCATTGCCCTGCCTCTTGTATAGCTCTCCCTCAGACTCACATACTGAGAGGCCAACTTCTGAATGGCTATTCTATCCTTTCTGCTGGCTTCCTCCTCGGGAATTCTCCACGTTCCAAATACTGCTGTACATCATAGTACCAAGGTTTCCCATCATCGACCTCCACTTCCAAGATTCTACCTATCTCATAGACTGGCTTGCTTGCCGTCGTCAACACGAGTGGTCTCATCACCAGTTTCTCTGGATTTTCCCAAGTTGCGGCCAGTGTTGCCAATGCATCTGCCATCTGATTCTCCTCTCTCGGCAAATGCTGAAATTTACAATCGGGGATAGTCTGTGCCAGACTTCTGAGATGGAACAAGTACGGCTTCAACCGTTCCTCTTTCAGTTCCCACTCTCCTTGCATCTGCCGGATCACCAACATCGAGTCTCCAAAAACTTCAACATTCTCAGCCTTCAAGGCTAACAGTGCAGTCAACCCGAATGCACAAGCTTCATACTCAGCCATGTTGTTTGTCACTCCGAATGTCAACCTCTTGGCCATAGGCAAAGTTTCTCCTTCAGGGGTGACTATTACAATCCCGATTCCGGCTCCTTTGCAATTCACTGCTCCGTCAAAATACATCTTCCATCCTTGGACTGCTATAGCTTGGATTTCTTCTTCGTCGGGGAACTCAAACTTGTACTGATCCCCTTCAACAGGTTGCAATGCCAGGAACTCTGCCACTGCCCGCCCTTTGATAACCTTGGAGGTGAGATATTCGATGTCAAATTCAGTCAGCAGCACTAACCATCTGCCCTGCCCAACTTCCCAACCAGCGAGGGTACTGAGTGTAAGTACTTCAAAGGATTCTCCTTTGCGACCACTTGGATCTTGTAAGACTGGAAGTAGTGGCGCAACTTCTTGGATGCCCATACTACTACTAGCTAGACAAATCTTCTCCACTTCCTGATAGCGAGCTTCATACGGAAGCAGCTTCTTACTGAGGTAGTAGACAGCATGCTCCACTCCTGTCTCATCGGCTTGTACCATCATCGCCCCCAGCGCTTTAGGTTCAATAGCCAAATAAAGTACCAAAGGCCTACCCTGTCTCGGAGGTTTCAACACAGGAGGTTCACACCAAACATTCCCTTATTATGTCAAATGCTTCCTGACACTGCTGCTCGTTCCATTTCACTGGTTGATCCTTCCTCAACAACTTGAAGATGGGCTCACATACCGATGTCAACTTAGCGATGAAACGGCTGATATACTGGATTTTCCCCAGGAAGGCTCTGACTTCTTTCTCTGTCTTTGGTGCCGGCATCTCAGTAATAGCCTTAATCTTCTCGGGATCCACTTCTATTCCGCCCATTCCAACTGTATGGCCGAGCAGCTTTCCTGATGTTACTCCGAAAACACACTTCTTGGGATTCAGCCGCAAGTTGTACTTATCCACTCGTTCAAGGAACTTTTCCAACGCTTCTATATGCCCGTCTCTTGTCTCTGAATTGACCATCATGTCATCCACATACACCTCAATCTCCTTATGCATGAGGTCATGAAACAAAGTAGTGGCCATCCTCTGATATGTGGCTCCGGCGTTCTTAAGCCCAAATGGCATCACCTTGTAGCAGTAAGTGCCCATTCTGTAACAAAGGCGGTCTTTTGCTTATCCTCTTCTGCCATGAGAAACTGATTGTATCCTGAGAACCCATCCGCAAATGAATACATAGCAGATAAAGCCGCACTATCAACAAGTACGTCTATGTGCGGCAAAGGAAAGTCATCCTTTGGGCAAGCCTTGTTGAGATCTCTATAATCCACGCACATTCTGACTTTCCCATCTTTCTTCGGTACTGGTACAATATTTGCCAACCACTCAGGATAATTCACCACTTCTAGAAATCCCACACCTATCTGCTTTTTGACTTCTTCTCTGACTTTTTCGGCCCATTCAGGTCTCATTCTTCGGAGTTCTGTTTTTCCTCGCTTGCTTACGGCTTCATGTTAGGATAAGTTGGTATTGCGTGTTGTGCAATACTTTTGTCTACCCCAGGCATATCTTCGTATGACCAAGCGAACACTTTGGCATATCTTACCAGCATTTCTTCTAAATTTTTCCGCTCTTTGGTGGTAACTTCACTCGCAATCAGAATTTCCTTGGGGTTTTCAGGCGTGCCAAGGTTGAATGTGTTTGTCTTGGTTGAGTTGATGTCAAATATACTCAAGTCATGCAAATCGAGAGACTCAGACAAGTAAGCAAAATGAACGTCTTTATTGCTAGCAGATGTAGGAATACATTCAAATAGATCAGGGAGAAAAACATCTTCATCCTCCACAGGTGCTTCATCTCTCACAGCAGGGTCTTTCTCAATTTCCACATTCTCCTCGAGAGTCAGGCTTTCCAGTGTCATGAGCTCTTCCTCCCACTTATCTTCTTCTTTCGTAACTTCTTCCATCAGTGGCTTCTTACCCAGCATGTCCTGAAAAATCTCGAATCCTGGTACCACAATCCCGTTGACTTCCACCGGTTCGGGTTCTCCTTGATACCCTGAGGCCTTAACAAAGTACTCCCATCAGCTTTAGCCCTTTCTTCTGTGCCTTGGGCTTGTCCTTGTCAGAACGGTATCCTAAACCCTTCCGAGTATTCTGCCCTTTGAAATCTGGTAGTGTCGAACCCTGGCCTGGCTCAAACTTCATCTTCTCCATAATTCGGGCTACCTTGGGATCCACCCACTCTTCAAAAGTCGCCGATACTTGGAACCTCGTGAAAGGTTGTATCTCCAAAGCGGCTACAGCATTATCCACCTCGGCTCGGATAGTGACAACTTTTCCGTCATAAGGGAACTTGATCATCTGATGTAAAGTAGAGGGTACGCCCCCAAGCTTATGGAACCAGGGCCTTCCCAACAACAAGGCAAAAGTGGCCGGGATGTCCAGCACAGTGAACTCCACTTCATTCTCAACTGGACCAACCTTGACTATTGCGGCAAAAGTACCTTCGACTCCTCGCTTGCTATCATCATAGGCTTTGATAGTCATGTTAGAAGGACTCAACTCAGTTGGCTTAATACCCAGCCTTGCCATAATTTTCAATGGGCATACATTGATGGAAGAGCCATCATCCACCATCACGCAAGAAGTCTTCTTGCCCCTTACCTCAGCTCGGATGAACAAAGGCCTGTTGTGGTTTCTTCCCTCGGCCGGAAGTTCTTCGTCAGAGAAGGTTATTTGCAAGGCCTCTTTCTGCACCGACCCTACAAACATAACTGGATTAGCATCCTCAGGTACCACTATTTTGCTCAGGGCTTCTACCATAGCCCGCCGGTGCTCTCCAGACGCACACAACAACTCCCAGATACTCAAGTGTGCTCGGGTCCTCTTCAGTTGCTAGTACGATGCCTCCCTCAACAGGCTCAGTATTCTCATTTACTTCTCGGCCGTCTATTAGCACCTCCTTTCCCTTTTCGGCAGTATCATTGTAAAAAGCGCCCACTCCGGGTCATGCCTTTCACTTCTTCTTCCTCACCACTACTTGAGAAGTCTTCCCAGAAATCCTTCTTTTGTTCCGCCTCATCTTCACTATTACTGTCCCAAATACCGAGGCAAAAGGCTGTTTGGTCAAAGGTTTCAAGGACAAGGTCCTCTGGTAGGCCAGAGTTGATCATGTAGGTAGGTGGGGGAACAGAGTGATAATTGGGTAAAGGATTGCGGTGAGTGTTTGGTTGTTCTTTTTCAGGGTCGGGAATCTTGTGGGAGTCTATTAGGTCTTGGACTTCGTGGCGAAGCCGGGCACAGTTATCGGTGTCATGACCATGCTGTTGGTGAAAATGGTAGAAGCGGCTCATGTTTAGGTTTGATTGGAGAGGATTTGGGAGTGGTTTTGGTTCGAGGGGTTTTAACAGCCCTTGCCTCAGTAGCTTCTCGAGTACCTTGGACAAAGGTCTACCCAAGTTAGAAAAGCGCCTATTCTTTATGGCTGCAATCTCTGCAGTAACAGGCTTAGCTCCTGAGGGTCCTCCGACAGTCCTCCTGTTCAAACTATAGAACTTTCTGTTCTCAGCCTCCTCTTCTTCAATATCCATCACAGTTTCCCTCAGCTGGCGGAAATCTGCAATCATCGAAGTCATTCTCCTCAGTTTACTGTAAATCGAGGGCTTAGTTCCCTTGATAATCATCTTGATCTGATCTTTCTCGGAAGGCCTGGTCTGCATCTTTAAGAGCTGGCTTCTCCAGCGGTCAACATACTCCTTAAAGCTCTCCTCAGGCTTCTGCTTAGTATTCTCCAAGTTGCGGAGCGATAGGTCGATCTCTAAGTCCGTCACATACTGCTTCAAGAAGGCATCAGCCAACTCCCTCCAATCTTCTTTGACCTTCTTCTCAAGGCTATGATACCAAACCACAGGTGCCCCCTCGAGTGACATCCCGAACATCTTCTGGACTTGGCGCTGAGATAGGCCAACTGAACTCATCACCGAGACATACTGCCTCAAGTGGACTCTCGGGTCTCCGTTCCCGTTGAACTTAGCAATATCAGGCATTTTGAACTGTGCGGGCAATTGTTCCTCAAAAGTCATTGAGTCATAATCCAGTAGATCCTCATGCTTCCCCTTCAACTTACGGGTAACAGACTCCATCTGATCACGGAGCTTTTGCATTTCATCAGCCTGAGTCCCAGCTATCCTACCAGCGGCATAGTCAGCCATATCATCATCAAACATAGGAATATCCTCATTTACCCTGTTCGGAGGCTCCTCACGCCTCTCATTTTCAGAACTACCACCAGCACGGGGTACAACCACATTAGATAAGGCAGCAGTCAGAGTCTGGAGCTGCTCAGTCATTTTGGCAATATTGGCTTCCATCTGATCCATTCGGGACCTTTCGTTGACAGATTCACTCATGTTTACTGCTGGTTTTTTGGTGAGCCTACCTTCTTTTCTAACCCAATGGGAATCTATGATGGCTTTTTAAAACACAAGAGGTTAACATGATGCATGTATGCATGATATGCATGAGATGAGTATTAATGCATGAAATAAATAAGCTCGTACAAGAATTTACAATAATCGGCCCGTTATCATTTCAAAGTATTTAGTCACACTATTGCGCAGTGCAAACTTGTCCCAGTTGAAAAGGCCCAACAAGTTTATACTTTGCGATAGCATGGTTAAATAACTTCAAATAATAAAAGGCCCTAAACACAAAATAGCCCATCGGCATTTTAGAAACTTTTGGCCCAATTGTCAAAGGACATGAACTTGTCCCAGTTTAAATGGCCCAACAAGTTCACATCTCTTGACAAAAGATCCAACTGAATCCAAACAACGATGGTCCCAAACACAAGCATAGATAAATATTCTCTAAGGTCATAAAACTAAGGTTCATGTGTAGGTTTTAGGAATGTAAACAAAGGCCCTCATTGACAAAGGATTACCCACAACTAGGACTCCCCACTCAAGGGTTCAAACGACCAAGTGAGTGTACTTTATGGTATGTGCCAACAAGTTAAGGTATGTGACTAACTGTCAAATGGATTTCCCGTTGTAGATTCCCCAGAGGGAGGGTGGAGCGAGGCTCTCTTAAATACCCAAGCCTCTTAGGCTCTTATCGCTTGGTGTCAGGAATAAACAACGAGTCCTCCAAATTAGTCTATCACATGAGATGATTATCTAGATGCCTTCACAGCTTTTCCTTATAAAAAGGTAGTGAGTGAAGGAAGACACCAACCATCCCCTAGTCCTAACATTGCCTTTGATCAAACTCCTTAAACCCACAGTAAACACGGTTAATTAAAACACAAATCCAAACATTACAAGACATTATTTCGGAGCCGATTCTCTATCCCCAGTGGAGTCGCCAGACTGTAGACAACAGAAACTGGGCGACGCATGCTGTTCTAGACTTAGGGCCTAGTTGGGAGTACGGAGTAGCCCGCGGGGGACTAAACCGGAGAATAATGGAGTCGCCACCCGGTGTGAACCGGGAAAAATGATTTAAGGCCGCACTCACCCCTCGCAAGGGAAGACCTCAAACCGTTGGGTTCGGAATGGTCCCTTACTTATGTCATTTGTAATGGATGGATTTGTGTAATATTAACCAAGTCTACTCAATAATCATGCTCGAGGGTACTTAGATCTAGCATGTTTTCATCCAAATAACTCCACGCGATGTAACACAACAAGCATATTGAACCATTAAATTAACATGAATAAATTTTATCCAAACACATCATAAACTAAGAACATGCATAAAGAACAACCTAAATATGCTTTAACCAATAAATAACGAACTAAATTAAACCATGCTTTGAATAATAAATAAAACAACCTAGAACTATAACATGCTCCAATATAAATCTGGATGAGACGAGATATGTATATCTTAAGTGGTACGTGGCGTTGTATCTCGAGTGCAGACCATACTACCGTCCATTCGGAATCGGCTATGGAATTTACGTCCGGGTTTCCATCCGATATACCACGAAAGGGAATACATATCCCGCTCATCCAACAATCACATCATGCCTCAATCCACAATACTCATGCAATAATATTTTAAAATAAATAAAATAAAACGAAAGATAATAAATAAAAAGGTGCCCTCAGGTCTTACCTTTTTAAGTCGCTTTCCGGGAGTGCGTTCCACGGTGCCGGAAGGGTTATCGTTCCACTGTTTTCTCTGATCCGCTGTTTTGGCTATTTTAACTGTTTGCTGTTTCCGCTGGCTCGTTGACGGTTTTCGGGACTATTTGGATCACGATTTCCAGGTTATTTTAAGGGCAGTTTTGGGTTGAAAGGTTACTGTTTTGCTCTCGGTTTTGTAAGGGTTTCAGTGGCAGTTTGTGGGGGTTAGTTTCACGTGTGCATGGCTTGCATGCAGAGGTGGTTTGTGACCTGTTTGCGTAAGGATTGTGAGCTCAGTGAAGGGCAGTTTGTGGGGGTTATTCTCGGTGAGATATGGGCAGTTTGAAGGCTTGAATGAAGGGCAGCGAGCTGTTGAAGGGCGTGTGGCTTTGGCTGGTCAAGGCAGTGAACGTGAGGGCTATTGTGAGTGTTCTTAATGTGAAACAATGGGGTGCATGAAGGGTGTGAGTGTGTGCATGGACTGTGACGTGAAGTTGAGGTCTTGTTTGGGTGCAGTTAGGGTTCGGTAAAGGGGCTTCGCATGGGACTGTAGTGGCATGAGCTGTTGTGGTGAGGCTTTGAATGTGTGGCAGTTCACGTGTGCATGGGGGTTGTTTTAGGGTTTAGGTGTGAGAGGCAGTTGATTCGTGAATGGGCTAGTTCCAGGGGGTGATTTGGTGCGTCAGCCTCTCCCTCCTGTGCGTGCAAACGATGATCCTTTAAGGGGTTTGGAATGGAGGTGTTTAAGGCATGAATCATGGAGATGATAGGCGTGAATGAGGGAGATCATGGAGGATGGCATGGGCGTGAGGGTTAGGTGAGATTATGGGTTTGTTGACTTGTTGGCTAGTGTTTGGGTGAGATGCTTTGTATGGGTGGTTGCATGAATAGGTTATGGGTGTTGCCTGCCTGTCTTTTGTTATTCACGTGGGTATGGGTTTTTGTTAGGGGAAGATGAGTTGGCGATTGGATGCAAGTCAGAGGGTTATTGGAGGGATATGTGGCAGTGTATGGGCGTAAAGAAGGGGCTGATGGAAATGGCGTGAGATGCAGGTTATGGCATGGGTGGTTGCATGGGCGTGCATGGGTGTAGGAATGGGTGGTGGTTTTCTTTGATAATGGCGTGTGGGGTGCTAAAGTGATGTTCACGTGGGGGAGGCAATTGTTAGGGTTTTTGTAATTTGGTGAGGCTAGTGGGTATTGATTAGTGTTTTGGGCCGAGGGTAATTTGAAACCGAGACCGAACGAGCAAACCCGAGCTTAAGCGAGCGAACAAAATCCAACAAAACATTAATTCTTGACTTTTCCCTTCCGACGACCGCTTTCCGTGACTTCCGCAACTAAAAGGGTGGTGCCTCCATACGAGACTCATCATTGGGCTGGTATGCAAAAATGCAATGCCTACAGTAATTATTATATCATAATATATATTAGTTTGATATATAAATATATTTAGAATAACATTGACCTTAGAATAGTCATGTAGTAATACTAGATATTGAGTAGTCTGTCATTGGGATAATATTACTATTATAAACTATTCTTAAAGTAAATATTCTCAATCGTTAGTTTTGGAATACAATCAATTTTTTATAACCTAAAAGACAAACATATATTGTATATTGGATTTGGAGTTCCAATGGTCTAACCCAATAGACTATGAGCAAGAGAAGCTCGTGTAGACATGTGGGTATTGATTACGCTGAAATGTACTTGCGGCTATTGCAATATAGTTGGGGTGTCAATTCCTCAGAGAGATGGTTACAAAGAACTGATTTACTTAAACAAAACGTTAACAGCAACTTAATTAAATAGAAAGATTGAATTGATAATATAAAATAAAGATTAATAAAAAAAAAATAAAAGATATCAATGGAGAGAGGCAGCAAAGCATCAGGAATCCCTCTTATATCCAATTCCTATATCCAGTTATTGATTCCTGTTATTACTCAATTGAAGGTTTCATATTCCAAACCAAAAATCAGAAAATATTCAATTCTAAGCATATTAAATTCTAAGGTAATTGATGATTTATTTTCTCTATTTTAATAGCACACAAAGTCATCGTTACGATCTATCTAACATCGACAATATACCCCCAAGCAATACTGCAGCAGAAGACCTAATCATAAAATAATTTTACCAGTCATAAATGGGTTCATAAATCACACAAAAAAGAAGCATGATTGGATCTATATGCAAGTTTGATAAAAATAGTTTTTGAATTCATATAATCAAAAGATAATAAAGAATAACAAACATCAATTGTATTAAAGTTTAAAGCTTTATAGGAATGAACAACATGAATATAAAAAATCAAATACAAGAGTTCATTCTTAGCTTTACCTAAGAGATTAGCTCTCCATGCAGAAGAGAGACACAATCTGAAGAGATTGCAGCAGCATCCTGACTATTATAAAGTTTCTTCGTTCTTTAACCCCAAAATTATGTTTGTGGCTCTTTGTTGTATGTTTCTTTTCTTTCTTTTCTCTTTTTTTCTCCTTTTCCCCCCTTAGGGTTTTGGACGAAGTTGGGTTTATATAGAGTGGCCCTGGAAACCTAATTTGCGTAAAAATGCATTGAACACTAAACCCAGGAAAATGCATCTGTGTCGCGATGCGTGGCATTTTCTCGTCACGATGCGTGACCAATTTTCTGATTTCTCTGATTTCTCTGATTCTGCGATTCAACTCTTCCCGTGTGCTTCCGATGAGTCCCTAAGGGCTCGAAACATATGTAATTGATCCAATCTTCATGTTCCATTGCTTCCTAATAATAAACTTAAAATAAACTATAATTAAGATTAAGTACATGATAATTAAGCCGAGTTAGCGATGTTTAAAGTACACTTTTGTGCACTTATCACAACCCCAACCAACTTATTGCTAGTCCCTAGCAATTCAATCGCAAAATAAATTAAGAAATAAATAAATAAAACTATCTAAGCCACTTTCGTAGGGATCATGATTGCATTTAGCGTATGCAAAAAGCCTTTAAACCCCTAGGTGTCCCTAGTAGACGAGTTATAGTCTCTTGAGGACTTACATCGATGACACCTACAAACTTCATTTAAAACACATGCAATCATGCAAAAATAAAATGAAATAGTCATAATAGTTACACATATCATTGTCTTTAAAGAATGACTAGTAATGAAATCAGAGAATATTCAAAGTACTCAATACAACTCAAATCCATGTCCTTGAATAAGTCATCTAAGCCAAATTCACAGTGTGTGTGTGTAATGGCTCATTCACAGCTTGATTCCTAGGTAAGCCAACTCAATAATTTCGTTTAAAAATTAGGATCCGATGGGTCAAACCAACCTAGATATCTCAATTATACTATGTCATTGCCTTCTTGTGCTCACCGTGGTATGATTTTCTTCTTCATTTTCTTGTCACTTTTTGTTTCTTTTTTTCAACATTTTCTTTTCT
Source organism: Zanthoxylum bungeanum (assembly GCA_019454045.1). NCBI lineage: Eukaryota > Viridiplantae > Streptophyta > Magnoliopsida > Sapindales > Rutaceae > Zanthoxylum > Zanthoxylum bungeanum. Next base: position 122,237 of record SKCR01032255.1, on the reverse strand, counting down.
TTACTTTTTTCAACATATCTTCCCTTTAAGATAGCATTTCTCCTCATGGTGGTTCTAATACTCACCCATGGGTAGCTTTACGCTTATCGGTTATCGTTGGTTTAATTTCTTTCTTTTGAAACTTTTTTCTTTTTCTTTTTATCTATATCACACTCCATAACACAAGAAAATCGGGATAGACATCTAAGCAAACGGTCAGCCATCGACATTTAATTTCTTCAACTAGTCACCTTATTAACTACATAGGCTTTCACTACTAAAAACCTATAGTTAAGTGCTTACGAGTCTAACCTAGATCAATTACTCAATGTATCGGATAAAAAAACATTAAAGAACTTATCTTTTCTAAGATTTCATCCTAAAGCAAACAATATCATCAATGGGCTTATGCTTAACTATTAAGGACTAAAAATAAACAAACAAAATAAAATAAATAATAATTTTTTATAACAAGTAATTTTATGTGCATGCATACACCTCAACACTTAAAGCTTACATTGTCCTCAATGTAAGATAAAAATAAAGAAAAAGGATTAAGGAACAACACTACCAGGCGCGGAGTTGATCATGTTCCTGCTGGTGAGACTTTAGTTGTGTGGTTGTGTAAGTTATGCTGACACCTGCATAATTACTCATGCAAACAATAAACATGCAATTAGCACACAATAAAATACAACTAAAGTAAAGAAAATAAAATAAAAAAAGATAAAATAAAATAAAAAAAATACAGATACAAGGATCGCCTCCCTGCTAGCACTAAGTTTAACGTCTTCAGCCAGACATAACCACCCAAGTTTGTCATAGTGGCTTCCATCTAGCGAACTGATGAAGGCATGAGAAAGAATTTGTGTCTAGCTGTGGTGGTCTATTCATGGTTCCCTCAGGGTCTGGTGGTTGAAATTTGAGACTACACATATGACCAAATTGGCTCAATCTCCCTTTTAACTTCCCAATTATCATCTTTAATTGGGCACTAACTCCCATTTTCCTCCGTTTACGGATCTTTGGGGTCTGGTTCAGCTCAGAAGGGTTTGATTGACGTTGTAGAGAAGCTGTTTCTGGCATGACTGTTTTTAGCATATAGGAGTAATGACACTCAATATCATTCCGTGGTTATTTTTCAACATGAAAAATATTCACCTCTAGCGTCATGTTCCCAAATGATAGCTTCATGAGACTGTTCTTGCAATTAATGAGGGCATTAGCTGTAGCAAGGAAAGGTCTACATAAAATAAGTGGAATTTTTGACTCAGTGTCAACCACTGATTGAGTGTTTAAGATTAGGAAATCAAAAATGTAGTAGAATATATCAATTTGTACTAAAATATCCTTAACTACTCCCCGTGGTGCTCTAATAGATCGGTCAACTAACTGTAAAACTACAAATCTAGGTTAATCTCACCAAGCACTAATTACAAATAGATCGAATATGGCATGCGATTAACACTAGCACCTAAATCTAATAATGCTTGACCAAACTTCGATGTGCCAATGTGACAAGTGATAGTAAGACAGCCCGATGTACCAATGTGACCGCTTCATTGTTGACTAAGCAAATCCACAGTTTGATTCCATGTATGTCAGAGACCTTTCATAGCCTGATCGCTATATGTTCGTTGGGTGTCAACCGATACAGTCGTTAATTAAGTGTGTATCAAGATAGGATCTGTCGGCTCTTATGTGTACCATAAGAGATTAAGATATCCATGTAAATGAGTCACGAATCTTAATATTTTGGCCAAAGATGATCTCCTAGGGTTAATCACATATATCATAAATAATGTTCTGATTAGTTGTGAAGAATCATGGACATATCGATAATATGAGATGTGCGTCTTGGAAACTTGACGATGTAATCTATATTTCCTAAGCACAACTTGTATAGCCTACGACGGATGGATGATTAAAAAATGTGATAACCTCGACTTGTATAGTTCAGAACAGTAGTTCGTGTTCTTCATAACTTCAGAGGTGGCCGAATTGCATACATATGAGCTAGACTTATATGACAAATGTATCTGAACTTAGAGAGTCCTACAATATAAAGTGTACTCATTGAGAACTCGGTAGCCGATAATATTAGGTAATAAATAAGATTTGATATTATAATTATCAATCAAAATAATTAAGTGTTATTGGATAATGTTAACTATTTACTCGACCTATTATGATTAATTGGATTAAATCAAAATCATATAAGGGCTTTGTTGTAATTTCATAAATATCTATACCATTGAAGGATATTTTGGTAATTACAAAATATATAATAATAGGTGTATTTGGATTTGTTTAATTGAATTAAATCAAAGTTATAAACAATAAACTAATCAAGTGATTAAATTTTATCTAGATTTAATTGGATTAAATCAAAGTGGTAGATAAAGTTAATTAGTTACACCTAATATGCATATTTGGACAAATTGGATTAAGCCCATATAAAAGCCGATTAGAATTTTTATTAATTAAAAATTACATAAGCTTGACTATAAAAGGTAAGCTTAAGCAAGTTTTTGATTAAGCAAGCATACGACAAAGCATAATATAGATTAACCTAAAGAAAGTATTTGTGAGAGAATCTTTGGATGTTCTATACATTTTTAAAAATGAGAAGAAGATTGGATCTTGGATTCAAGCATGCTTGGTAAGTTTGATATTCTCTAAAGTTATGTTTTTCATCAGTGAGTTGTTATCATTAGTGAAACATATAGTGATGTATTATGTATTGGATACATAATAACATAGATTGGAGTTGAAATTAGGTTAATGAATTGTGTATGGATGCGTTATAAGGATAAATACAATATGCTTGTGAATGGTCAAATATGTTCATGTTGGACATGAAACATAAAATTAGAGTTTTGAACTCTAGATGAAACCTTGAAGCTATGACTACCATTCTAGAATCACTTGACCATATTTAAATGACCTAAAATTATTCGTGAGTCACTTCTTTGTGGGATTCTAATTTATTTTATATTTTGATTCAAAATAATGCATATATATATTTAGAATACATTTATGTTTATTTTATAACATATGTTGATATTGATTTTGATGTTAAAAGTTAGATTTTGGGTGTTTGAAACTGTTTAGGGAGGATCATAAGCTAATTGGGTGAAAATTCAAATTTGCATCAGCTCTCTAGAATTCCAGAGAGATGATGCTTAACAAATAATTCTGTAAACAAAAAGGGACACAGTACACTATAGTGTGCTCATTCTGTGCTATAGTGCGCTACGAATCTTGTTTTGGCCTGTTTTTGAACTTCCGGACTCTGATACGTCCCCATTTTTTCCCTATGGACTCATAATGGAATTTAGTATTCCATTTGATTATTTAAAAATATGCGCATGCTCTATATCCATGGGTTAGAATAATTTCCACTGCATGGGATATAGATACGAACCTATGGGTTCCACATATGCTCCAACAGATACCATTTGTATCTTTAGCAAAAGAGGGAGCACCTAGTGATGAGGCTCACTACAAACAACCGATGGAACTACAAGCAACATTATTTTTTTGTGAGGGGTAAGATGGTTTTCGAGTCAGATGGGGCTAGTCGAATCCCTGACATTGGAAAACGTCTAGTGAGTGTTTTTCCCATTATTTTTCCATAATGTTTACATGGTGCTTATTTATTTCTTTATTGTAGGCTCATATCAAAATCGATCATTCGATAATACAAAAAAAATCATATCAAATAGAAGATTTATCTTGGGGCTGTTGGAGGCTGAAAAGAATTAGAGGTTTGTGTTGGAGGAGAAGTGACTAAGGCTTAGTGAAGGTATACTCTTGGCTTCTCGTAAGTTAATTTTGGTGGGGATTTGGTCATGTTGAGTCCAATTTGGGGGCTCTTGTTTTTAAAGCTACTAATAACTGAAGAAATTTTATACGCAATGGACGTTCTGTCAGGTTAGTTCGAAATTGCCTCAATTGAAGATATGTAAGCCAAAAGGAAGGGGAATAAAGCCAAAGGTAAAAAGGTGGAAGTGATGCTTGAGCCTTAGAAGTCGAGGGAAGTGGTCGCTACCAAAGTTGGTCATGAAATAATCAGCTGGTGATGCTCTATTATCAAAAAAGTGAAAGCCTTTGATGGATCTCAGAGAAGACATCAAGAATATAGTGATCAAGATCTATTATGGGACAACTATGATGTTGGATCCATCTAGCCTCTCCAAATTTATGGATGGGTTACTTTTGAAGAAGACGAGGGGTGACTGGTTGAATTACGCCTCTTGGAGGTATGAAGGAGGGTAACAGCCTTTAACTATGAGGTAATGATTTTCAAAGTGATTTTTGACCTTTGCTTATTTTTTTGCCCTTCATTCCTAACGCTGTATGTTTAGGCTTTGGAATACTGATGAGACCCAGGGTACAACCCAGGAAGCACAAGGACGAACTATTATCTTGCACGTTCGAGAAGATCTAATCACTAAGTTCTTGAGCTAAAAGGAACTATGAAGTAATGCATGGACTAGTTCAGAGGGCCACGTCCGACTATTCGCAACTCCAAGTACGAGCCTATACTATACTGAATATGGGCTTCAAAATAGACAATCCTATGAGGCTGAACCATATTTAGGCCCTGAAGCAGCCTGATACTTAGTCCTTCTTGAGCACATTTATTTGTATGTGTATTATTATTTTATTTGAGCTTGACATTTGTTTTAATTAACCCTTTTATTTGGAAATTCGGTTAAGCATGCATGGGTATATATGTGATGTTAGTTTATGTTAGTTTTAGGATACACATCTATTGGCTTGTAGGTATTTTATCTTTTCTTATTCGTGGGGTTAGAGTCTTGGTTAAAGCCTCTTTATAAAAGGTTAACTTTGACGCTGACCTATTGCTGGGATGTATGCCCTAGAGCTACATGTGATGTAAACGATTTCTTGTGTTTTGAAATAAAACGATGCATTATTCATTCATCAAATTGTTTGTTTATTTTTCGCATATTATATATCTTCGTAAATACCGTAGATTACTTATGTACCTTCAGACTTAGTGTATGAGTGTCATACACCAGAGGATTTAAGTCTGAAGTTAGTAATCTTAAATAGTCCATAGAGAGCAAACAAATCGGGTACCTTGTTTGTGCTTTATCTATAGCTATGGTACATTCTATATTTGTATGGCGATCTTAATCCGGATCGTCCATGTAGAGATATGAGAATGGAGGCATCTTATATGATGCGATCATATAGGACTGGACCCAGATAAAAATGACATTCTTATAATATCCGTTAAACAAAGAAAGTCATTTCAATCTACTTGATGGTCATATATGGATTGATCTTAATCCTGAGTGTACTACGAACTCCTGCATGGCAGGTTATGTCCTTTGATTTACAAAGGTGAGGTTGGTGTAGCAGTCCCAACCAATAGCTACGTACTTTGGGGGCACAGTTTGTTTTGTAGCTGGGAACGTTTTACATAGACATGGAATTCACTCCTTCCTGCGAGAAGTAGATGAGTATCTTTCTTAAGGGTTGATTCGGTACTTGAACGATTTGAGCGCTCAAGTCTTTCTATAGCGAATAGAAAGATTAACATTCATAATAGTTATGAATAAATCGTTCATTAGAGAATCAATGGTACTTAAGGTAAAAATAATTAGAGGGGTATAACGGACATTATGACCTGGCTCTAATTACGAGATACTCGTGAAGGATCAATTCGTATGCAATGACTATATCGGTGGACACCGACTTGGTTCGGCTTAATATTTCATCAACGGCAATGGGAGTGCAACCTCGAGTTTTTAGTGGAATAAGCCGGAGTTAATAATTAAGAATATTTAATTAAGAGCTTAATTAATATTTCGAGATTATTGGAGCTCGGAACCATATGCACATTTGATCCCCGTGCTAGCTTGATATACTTTAGCGGAGTTACTATAATTGGATGGTCCAATTATATACTCACAAAGAATAAATATTATTGATATGATTAATAATATTTATTACATCACACTTGAGACTATACATTAAAAGTTAATGTAAGGTATTAATAATTATATGATAATTATTAAAATTAGGACATTGAATTATATATGATATAATTTAATAAGGCTAAGAATTATTTTGGAAACAAAAATCATCACTATGGTAGAAATCCTTATCGGATAAGGAATAGGATTTGTTTGTTTGAGAAACAAAATCAAATCCTAATTACCAACCATGGCCGAATTCCTTCTTGTGTAAGGAATATGATTTGTTAATTTTGGAAGCAAAAATCAAACAAGGATTCCTTGCCCTGGCCGAAATTCATAGAGTATGGGAGACTAATGGTTGATTTGTTTTATGAAACAAATTACCCAGAGTATAAAAGAACAATTATGAAGCAGCTAAGGAAGCAGTCTGGCTCCGTAAATTCTTGGGAGATCTGGAAGTTGTTCCAGATATGGATAGACCACTCACCCTCTATTGCGATAATAGTGGAGCGGTGGCAAACTCCAAAGAACCGAGAAGCCACAAGAGGGGACAGCATATAGAGAGGAAATATCATCTCATCAGGGAGATAGTGCAGAGAGGGGACGTTACCGTCATAAAGATTGCATCCGTAGAGAACCTTGCTAATCCGTTTTCAAAGACCTTGCCGACTAAAGTGTTTGAAGGTCACCTAGATGGTCTAGGATTACGTGACATGTCCCATTTTCTCTAGTGCAAGTGGGAGATTGTTGGGATGTATGCCCTAGAGCTACATGTGATGTAAACTGTTTCGTGCGTTTTGAAATAAAACGATGCATTATTCATTCATCAAATTGTTTGTTTATTTTTCGCATATTATATATCTTCGTAAATACCGTAGATTACTTATGTACCTTCAGACTTAGTGTATGAGTGTCATACACCAGAGGATTTAAGTCTGAAGTTAGTAATCTTAAATAGTCTATAGAGAGCAAACAAATCGGGTACCTTGTTTGTGGTTTATCTATAGCTGCGGTTCATTCTATATTTGTATGGCGATCTTAATCCGGATCGTCCATGTAGAGACATGAGAATGGAGGCACCTTATATGATGTGATCATATAGGACTGGACCTAGATAGAAATGACATTCGTATAATATCCGTTAAACAAAGAAAGTCATTTCAATCTACTTGATGGTCATATATGGATTGATCTTAATCCTGAGTGTACTACGAACTCCTGCATAGTAGGCTATGTCCTTTGATTTACAAAGGTGAAGTTGGTGTAGCAGTCTCAACCAATAGCTACGTACTTTGGGGGCACACTTTGTTTTGTAGCTGGGAACGTTTTACATAGACATGGAATTCACTCATTTTTACGAGAAGTAGATGAGTATCTTTCTTAAGGGTTGATTCGGTACTTGAACGATTTGAGCGCTCAAGTCTTTCTATAGCGAATAGAAAGATTAACATTCATAACAGTTATAAATAAATCGTTCATTAGAGAATTATAGGGGTATAATGGATATTATGACCCGGCTCTAATTACGAGATACTCGTGAATGATCAATTCGTATGCAATGACTATATCGGTGGACACCGGCTTAGTTCGGCTTAATATTTCATCTATGACAATGGGAGTGCAACCTCGGGTTTTTAGTGGAATAAGCTGGAGTTAATAATTCAGAATATTTAATTAAGAGCTTAATTAATATTTCGAGATTAATGGAGCTCGGAACTGTAGGTCCATTTGGTCCCCGTGCTAGCTCGATATACTTTAGCGGAGTTACTATAATTGGATGGTCCAATTATATACTCACAAAGAATAATTATTATTAATATGATTAATAATATTAATTACATCACACTTGAGACTATACATTAAAAGTTAATGTAACGTATTAATAATTATATGATAATTATTAAAATTAGGACATTGAATTATATATGATATAATTTAATAAGGCTAAGAATTATTTTGGAAACAAAAATCATCGCCATGGTAGAATTCCTTATCGGATAAGGAATATGATTTGTTTGTTTGAGAAACAAAATCAAATCCTAATTACCTACCATGGCCGAATTCCTCATTGTGTAAGGAATATGATTTGTTTGTTTGAGAAACAAAATCAAACCCTAATTACCTAGCCTTGGTCGAATACCTTATAGTGTAAGGAATATGATTTGTTTATTTTGGAAGCAAAAATCAAACAAGGATTCCTTGCCCTGGCCGAAATTCATAGAGTTTGGGAGACTAATGGTTGATTTATTTTATGAAACAAATTACCCATAGTATAAAAGAAAAATAATGATTTTATTTTTAAGAACTAGACATTAGATTAACCTAGCCTCCATCTCTTCAAGTTCTCAAGAGTTGAGAAAGAGAATTGAAGAACCTGAAATTGATTTCGGTGTGTGATTGAATCTCTAAACCGTTTAGAGATTAATTTGTGAGTGTAGCCCACACTACCCTCCGTTAGTGACGAGACATAGCTCGGAAGACCTCGTGGTGTTGAAAATCTCCCCTCCTCTTCACATACCATTCACGGCAGTAAGTAATTAACAAGCCCACTGCCGTGCGCATATCCCTTATCTCGGGGCTCGGTTTTGTTTGTTTTTTTAACTCGGGTTTTGGAAAACACTTTGGGGTATTTTAGGGCTGAGTTAGGATTGATTTTAACTGAAAAATCAGACCTTAAAATATACAGCAACACACACTCAAAGTGGACTGGTTTGGGTGCAGTTCACGCGTGTAACGGGTGCAAAACAGTCTGCCATTTCACTGCAATTCAAGGGGCTGTTCGGAGACTGTTTCGGGGGCATTCTGGGGCTGAAATATTGTCCAAAATAGAAGTGAAATTTCAGTAAACCCACTTGTGTCTTTCGGCCAAAGCAAGGGGGAGCAGAAAAAAATTTTCAAGTTCGATTCGTGGGCCTAACCACTTCCGCTGCTCGAGGGAAAGCGTTTCCTACAATTGGTATCAGAACGAGGTTGAAAAGAGCTCTAACCCTTCATTTTTTTTATTTAAAGTTTCTGTTTTAATATATTTATATGAGTTATAAATATGATATGCATGTTTAGATGAGTGGGCACATTATTATATTCATGTGATGAATGGTTTTGTTATTTCATGTGATGAATGGATTTTGCATTGGTCGTAAATTTCTATGGCTCTTATTTTTATAGTTGGTTTTGGTTTTGGGTTGTAAGGCCATAAGGCCATTGTTTATATTCGTTGTAATTTTAATTTTCAATGTAAAGTTTCAATTCTTTGTAATATAGAGCACCGAAGTCGCAAAGGGAGCCAACACCATTTTGGAGTGGGATTTGAAGGCCAAGGAATGCCTTGGTGAATCTTTTGTACTAATAAGATTAGTATAGGAAAAATAAGAGCCCGGTCAATGCAAAATAAATTTTATGTTATATGTATGTTCATTTCGAATTATTTGAATAACATGTCATATAGCTTAGGGTGCCCACTCGTGCATTATGCTTGCCATAACATGTCATAAATGTATTATCATTATAATCATAAAATTATGATTTTATGTAATGATAGAATATGATATGCATTGAAATCATTAATAAGATTAATTGGTTTTATTAACTAAAACTTGAATTCTAATATATTGGACTTAATTGGTGCATAATAAATTCCATTGGTATATAGGATGGAAATCCGGATATAAATTCCATAGCCGATTCTGTATGGACGGAAATATGGTTTGCACTCGGGATACAATTCCACGTACAATTGGATTTTATAGCGCACTAAATTTTTTTTATAATATTTAATTGAATTTTGACCATTTAGAATTCCATGATTTTAGACTTTTAAGTGCCTAGTATTTTAAGAGTTAAAATATTGTAGCTCACTTATACCACTCTAATTAAATTAGATTAATAGAGTAAATTTATTAGTAGAGACTAATGAATATTAGTGACATAATTTTAATAGTTAAAATTGATTAGCTCACTTATGACAAACTAGTGTAAATAACCATTATGATTTAGCCGCCATAAGTTTATCCACACTAGTTAAAATAAAATATTAGATATTTTAGATAGAAACCTTAATTTTGAAATAGTGAGTGGGAGAGGGATATATGACAGTACATCCCACGATCTCCGTTGTTAGTCCGAAAATGTGAGATTCAAAAGGCGCATCGAGACGGCTTTATTTTCGTCCCTATACGGATGGTGTCCATTTTGGGTCAATATCAGGTTTGGGTTCCGTAAGGATAGAGATTCTAGATGTATCTTGTGAACTGACCTACCCTATGGCGGCACTTCACTCGTTAAGTCAAAGAATCCCGAAACGGCGGGTTACACTCACAAAGGAATAATTAACTGTTAATGAAATTCCTTGATAAAATAAAACGGTAGTTGTTTAATATAGGAATAAGAGTTATTCCCGCATATATTAAATCGACTGAGATTGTCTCGATCTATTAAGCGAGTACTTGACCTACCCTACGGCGGCACTTACTTGTGGGATGATAGATTTCCGTGGCATCGTAATTCTCTTAGGTTTCTAAATTCATTATTCATGGTTCATGCATCATGTTTAATTTTATGCCAAAATTCTTTGATGATTTTAATATGCGATGAATGAATGTTAAATGCATGTTTATTTTATTTTTAGCCATGGTTTCTCCAATTATTTCCATACTCTCAAATGATAAATTGACCGGAGAAAACTATGTTAAGTGGAAAAGTAACATGAACGCTATCCTGGTCTGTGAAGACCTGAAGTTTATCCTGACGGAGGAACGTCCTCCCGAGCCGGCCAGAAATGCTGGCCAAGCTATGCGCGATACCTACCAGAAATGGGTTGCAGCAAATGAGAAAGCCTGCTGCTACTTGCTAGCAGGGATGTCTGAGGTTCTTGCTGCAAAGCATGAACCTATGGCTCTAGCATATCAGATGATGGAGTCATTACAGGGCATGTTTAGACAGCCTTCGGAGCGTCAACGCCATAAGGCCATGGTCTCAGCGATTACTGCTAGGATGAAGGATGAGACATCAGTCTGAGAGCACCTCTTAAGGATGATGACTTTTCTCAACACTACTGAAACCCATGGAGCTCGTATTGACGAGCGTAGCCATGTGACCATGATTATGGAAACTCTTCGAAGAGTTTCCTGAAGTTTAAAAGCAACTATGTTATGAACAAGTTGTCTTTTACTTTGACCCAACTGCTTAATGAGCTCACCCATTACGAGTCCATGCTTGTGGATCCTCGTAAGTCCAATGCAGAGGCAAATGTTGCCGAATCTTCTAAATCTGCAAAAAAAAAGAAGAAAAGCACTGGAAAGGCTAAGGGTAAGCCCATGAAAAAGAAGAACAAGAAAGGCTCCAAGGATGCCAAGCCCAAAGGAAAATGTTTCCACTGCGACAAGAATGGGCATTAGAAAAGGAACTGTCCTAAATACCTTGCTGAGCTAAAGGAGAAAAAGGAAACAGCTACTTGATTCATTGAGGGACCTTGCTGAAGGTGATTACATCATGAGGGTCGGGACATGGGATACCATTTCAGCAAGAGCAGCGAGAGTTTCCAGTTTAAATTTTATTAATAATAGTTATTTAAATTTGAACAATGTGTTATTCATTCCTAGTTTTCACAGGAATCTGATTTCTATTTCTAGACTTATGGATGATGGTTATTCAATTTCTTTTAATAGTAATTTGGTTATTATTGGTAGAAATGGATTAACTATATGCACAGGAAACTCAGAAAATAACTTATATATGTTAAGACCGTTAACACATAGGTCACTGCTCAACACTGAAATGTTTAAGGTTAAAAAACCTAAAATAAAACGGCAAAAGATTTCTGACGATGACACATATCTATGGCATCTTAGACTTGATCACATCAACCTTGACCGAATAAATAGATTGATAAAGAACGAAGCCTTAAACCAGTTAAAGCTCGGAACTTTACCAGTTTGTGAATCTTGTTTAGAAGGAAAAATGACCAAGAGACCTTTTACTGAAAAAGGTATAAGAGCCAGACAACCATTAGAACTAATACATTCGGACGTTTGCGGACCGAAGAATGTAAAAGCCCGAGGTGGTTATGAATACTTCGGCACATTCATTGACGATTATTCAAGATATGGGTATGTCTACCTAATGCATCACAAAAGTTCAAGGAGTATCGTGCTGAGGTTGAGAACCAATTAAGTAAGACCAACAAAACTCTACGATCAGATCGTGGAGGGGAATACCTCGACAGAGATTTCAAGGAATTCTTAGTTGAGTATGGGATAGTATCCCAGCTCACAGCACCTAGAATGCCGCAATAAAATAGTGTTGCAGAAAGGAGAAATAGAACCCTACTAGACATGATGAGATATGTTTAGTTATAGCTCACTACCTAGTTCATTCTGGGGATATGCACTACAAATCGCAATGTATATCCTTAATATAGTTCCATCTAAGTCTGTTCCTAAGACTCCCTTAGAGTTGTGGAATGGTCGCAAAACCAGTTTACGACATTTCCGCATATAGGGGTGTCCAGCATATGTGCTGAAGAATAAGACTACAAAGTTGGAGCCACGTTCTTAGGTGTGCCTATTTGTAGGCTACCCAAAGGAGACTAGGGGTGGATTCTTCTACAGTTCTGATGATAACAAAGTATTTGTATCGACAAATACTACGTTTTTAGAGGAGGACTATATAAGGGAGTTCAAGCCTCGTAGTAAGATATTACTCGAGAAGTTACTTACTGGTTCGACCAGCACGCCATCGTCAATGAAAGTTGACAAATACATAGCACCTTTGACATCTGATAGTCAGATGCTACCCAGTCAGAATCATCTACCACCTAGACGCAGTGGGACCTGATCACTACCTAGGGGTTGGAGAGGCACAAGTTGTCGCCTCCAGCAATGGTATAGATGATCCATTCACCTATAGTAGTGCAATGGATGATTCTGACAAAGAGGAATAGCTCAAAGCCATGAACCTAGAGATGGAGTCCATGTACTCCAACTCGGTCTGGGAAAGTGGATCTACAATAGGAAGAGGGGATCAGATGGAAGGTACAGACCTTCAAAGCTAGACTAGTGGCCAAGGGTTATACCCAGAAAGAGGGAGTTGACTATAAGGAAACTTTCTCACCAGTGGCTATGCTTAAATCCATCCGCACTCTTCTATCCATTGCCGCATATTATGACTATGAAATTTGGCAAATGGATTTCAAGACTGTATTCTTGAATGGCAATCTTGATGAAAGTATCTATACGACACAATCAGAAGGGTTCATCGCCCAAGGACAAGAGCAAAAAGTTTGCAAACTACAAAGGTCCATTTATGGACTCAAGCATGCATCTCGATCTTGGAATATAAGATTTGATACAACGATCAAGTCTTATAATTTTGAGCAGAATGTTGATGAGTCTTGTGTATACAAGTGCCTCATTGACGGGAAAGTGGTTTTTCTTGTTTTATACGTTGATGATATTTTAATCATTGGGAATGATGTAAGGATATTATCAGATGTAAAAACCTGGCTAGCTGAGCAATTCCAAATGAAAGATTTAGGAGAGGCCAGTTATGTTCTTGGGATCCAGATATTTCGGGATCGCAAGAAACGACTGTTAGCTATGTCTCAGGCATCCTACATCGAAAAGATCCTTGTGTGATTCGGGATGTAGAATTCCAAGAAAGGCAATCTGTCTTATCGGCATGGAATTCATTTGTCGAAGGAACAGTCTCCTAAGACACCTCAGGGTATTGAGGAAATGAGACATATCCCATATGCCTCAGCAGTTGGTAGTCTCATGTATGCCATATTATGCACGAGATCAGACATCTATTTTGCAGTGGGAGTAGTCAGTATGTTTCAGTCAAACCTAGGATTGGATCACTGGGTGGCTATGAAACACATTCTCAAGTATCTTAAGAGAACGAGAGATTATATGCTAGTATATTCCAGTGAGGATATGATCCTAAGAGGATATACAGACTCTGAATTTCAGATGGATGTTGATTCCAGGAAATCCACATCTGGATCAGTATTCACCCTAGGTAGCATAAAGCAATCTTGCATTGCCGACTCCACCATGGAGGCTGAATATGTAGCGGCTTGTGAAGTAGCTAAGGAAGCAGTCTGGCTCTGTAAATTCTTGGGAGATCTGGAAGTTGTTCCAGATATGGATAGACCACTCACCCTCTATTGCGATAATAGTGGAGCGATGGTAAACTCCAAAGAACCAAGAAGCCACAAGAGGGGAAAGCATATAAAGAGGAAATATCATCTCATCAGGGAGATAGTGCAGAGAGGGGACATTACCGTTATAAAGATTGCATCCGCAAAGAACATTGTTGATCCGTTTACAAAGACCTTGCTAACTAAAGTGTTTGAAGGTCACCTAGATGGTCTAGGATTACGTGATATATCCCATTTGCTCTAGTGCAAGTGGGAGATTGTTGGGATGTATGCCCTAGAGCTACATGTGATGTAAACGGTTTCGTGCGTTTTGAAATAAAACGATGCATTATTCATTCATCAAATTGTTTGTTTATTTTTCACATATTATATATCTTCGTAAATATTGTAGATTACTTATGTACCTTCAGACTTAGTGTATGAGTGTCATACACCAGAGGATTTAAGTCTGAAGTTAGTAATCTTAAATAGTCAATAGAGAGCAAACAAACCGGGTACCTTGTTTGTGGTTTATCTATAGCTGCGGTTCATTCTATATTTGTATGACGATCTTAATCCGGATCGTCCATGTAGAGACATGAGAATGGAGGCACCTTATATGATGCGATCATATAGAACTGGAACCAGATAGAAATGACATTCTTATAATATCTGTTAAACAAAGAAAGTCATTTCAATCTACTTGATGGTCATATATGGATTGATCTTAATCCTGAGTGTACTACGAACTCTTGCATGGCAGGTTATGTCCTTTGATTTACAAAGGTGAGGTTGGTGTAGCAGTCCCAACCAATAGCTATGTAATTTGGGGGCACAGTTTATTTTGTAGCTGGGAACATTTTACATAGACATGGAATTCACTCCTTCTTGCGAGAAGTAGATGAGTATCTTTCTTAAGGGTTGATTCGGTACTTGAACGATTTGAGCGCTCATGTCTTTCTATAGCGAATAGAAAGATTAACATTCATAATAGTTATGAATAAATTGTTCATTAGAGAATCAATGGTACTTAAGGTAAAAATAATTAGAGGGGTATAACGGACATTATGACCCGGCTCTAATTACGAGATACTCGTGAAGGATCAATTCGTATGCAATGACTATATCGGTGGACACCGACTTGGTTCGGCTTAATATTTCATCTGAGTGCAACCTCAGGTTTTTAGTGGAATAAGCCGGAGTTAATAATTCAGAATATTTAATTAAGAGCTTAATTAATATTTCGAGATTATTGGAGCTCGGAACCGTATGTCCATTTGGTCACTGTGCTAGCTTGATATACTTTAGCGGAGTTACTATAATTGCTTGGTCCAATTATATATTCACAAAGAATAAATATTATTAATATGATTAATAACATTAATTACATCACACTTGAGACTATACATTAAAGTTAATGTAAGGTATTAATAATTATATGATAATTATTAAAATTAGAACATTGAATTATTAATGATATAATTTAATAAGGCTAAGAATTATTTTGGAAACAAAAATCATCACCATGGTAGAATTCCTTATCGGATAAGGAATACGATTTGTTTGTTTGAGAAACAAAATCAAATCCTAATTACCTACCTTGGCCGAATTCCTCCTTGTGTAAGGAATATGATTTGTTTATTTTGGAAGCAAAAATCAAACAAGGATTCCTTGCCCTGGCCGAAATTCATAGAGTATGGGAGACTAATGGTTGATTTGTTTTATGAAACAAATTACCCAGAGTATAAAAGAAAAATTATGATTTTATTTTTAAGAACTAGATATTAGATTAACCTAGCCTCCATCTCTTCTTCAAGTTCTCAAGAGTTGAGAAAGAGAATTGAAGAACCTGAAATTGATTTCGGTGTGTGATTGAATCTCTAAACCGTTTAGAGATTAATTTATGAGTGTAGCCCACACTACCATCCGTTAGTGATGAGACATAGCTCGGAAGACCTCATGGTGTTGAAAATATCCCATCCTCTTCACATACCATTCACAGCAGTAAGTAATTAAAAAGCCCACTGCCGTGCGCATAACCCTTATCTCGGGGCTCGGTTTTGTTTGTTTTTTTAACTCGGGTTTTGGAAAACACTTAGGAGTATTTTAGGGCTGATTTAGGATTGATTTTAACTGAAAAATCAGACCTTATAACATACAGCAGCACACGCATAAAGTGGACTGGTTTGGGTGCAGTTCGTGCGTGTAACGGGTGCAAAACAGTCTGTTATTTCACTGCAGTTCAAGGGGCTATTCTGGGACTGTTTCGGGGGCATTCTGGGGCTGAAATCTTGTACAAAACAGAAGCAAAATTTCAGTATACCCACTGGCGTCTTTCGACCAAAGCAAGGGAGAGTAGAAAAAAATTTTCAAGTTCGATCCGTGGGCCTAACCGCTTCCGCTGCGTGAGGGAAAGCGTTTCCTACACCTATCTTTTAATAAAATACATATTTTCATGAACTTGTGAGCAACTACCAACTGGTTATTGTTGAATTTGACTTATCAAAGGTTTGATCACCCTTTGAAGCGCCTCTATTGGCAGTCTAGGTTTTTGTTGCATGTTCTTCAAAGATTTAGAGTTTGAACCTGAACTATCTTGGCTTTATTGAGAATGATTTCAATTACGTGTGGTTTGCTTGGCTTGTTCCAAATAGGTTCTCATCAAATGCAGCTTTTTTCCAGTAGATATTTGTCGAGGCTAATCAGAAGAGAGTCAGGGAGCTGGAAAAGTCAAATTCGACCTTGAGGTAGGAGCTCGCCAAGGCCAAGGAAAAGACAGCGGCTAGTGTAGTTGAGAATTCGAATGAAGAAGGTTGAGGGCGAGGCCAATGTAGCCCGAATGATCTTGAAAGTAGAGAGAGAGATGATGAATGCTGAGCTGGAATCTTACAAGGCGGGTCCAATGAGTTTGAAGGGGGAAAAGACTGATCTGGTTAACTAGTTGAAGAGGGTAACTTATGAGGCCATGATGAAGGAGAGGTGCAACTCGATGAAACAATACTTGGCCGGGGAATAGAGCATTTAGACTCTAGCCAAATGGATTATGGAGTATGAGAAGATGGAGGCTAATATACTTTCTTTATCTGATGAAGATGATGATGAAGTGGGTGCCCTGAAGGTTGATGAAGAGGTCGTTAGAGCAGGAGGAGAGGCTGTTGGGGCTGCTGAAATGAAGGAGGATGCCCATTTGAAGGTTGGTGATGTTGAGGATGAGACTGGAGAGGGTTCGACGATGTTGGGGTCATTGCAACCATTGAAGGTCTAACTGTTAGAATTGGTGCTCGATGAATCAATTTTTAATGTATTTATTATAAATACGTTACACTTTTATATTTAATTTTGAATAGAATTTTGTAATTTTATCGATATAATCTTTTTTTTAATAGTAAAGATGTAAATATCCTATATAATGAGTTATTGTACTGTAGTTACAAAAGTGTCGCAACAGACATTGAGAAATATTACAACTTGATTCATTGTTAAAATAGTCAAGGATTTCATATATGGTCAGTTAGTAAACCCGTAAGACTGATACATGTCGTATAGTGGAATATTTCTAATGGCCTACCTCAGTTAACCATGGGTCTTAGAGACACTCATATAAACATGTAGGTATTTATTGGATAAACACTGAATTAATCACTTGAAGATTCCTAATATATGGTACACCAACGTCAAAAGAAATCTTCTCGAGTCGAGTAGCATATTAGCTCATTTGGCTTGAGATACCAATATAGATATGTAGCATATTCAGTCATGTGTACAGGATTTAGGTATCCAATCAGTGATTCTTTAAAATCCTTGGTCGAGGTATATTGCAGAAATGAGTTCTGAGTATTTAATTGGAGAATCACGATTATGTCGCGACATATTGGAATTGTTTGAGTGGAGATTTAACGTTATTCTATATCTCGGGAATAATTCGAATAGCCTATGATAGAAGGATTAAATATATTCCATGATCTCGACTTGTATGGTTCAACTCGATTATCTGTGGTCATCGTAATTTGTGAGTGGACAAATTAAGGATGCATAAATAGTTTTTGTGACAGATAAACTGGAACTTAGAGAGTACCGCAATATGAAGTGTACCAATTGAGCACTTGGGCAATTAATCATGGATAATTTAGATTATTCTTAATTTACACATGCGAGTTATTGTGTATTTTTATACGATACATAATTTAATTAGATACACATTAAAGACAAAATGGTAATTAAATTTTTACACTTCTTTTATTATGGTTAATTTAACTAATTAAATTTTAATTAATTATTAATCATGATAAAAAGAGAATATTCTTGGAATATTTTCTCATTACCTTATTTTATCATTTATTGAAAGGAAATTCAAATTAATTAAATCGTTAATTAATTTTAGCTTTCTAGAAGAAAGAACATTCTTAGTATATTCTTAATATTTGGCTAATTGTGATTGGCCAAACCATGTGTGTGTGACGCATGGACTCCATTAACTCAAAATTGGTAAATTAATCTTATTTACATAAGATAAAATGTGTGTAATTTTTTTGACCAAGTATTGGACTTGATAAATGACCAAAAGGATTACAATTTAGAAAATGGTTAGTTAAAAAGGGAAAAATATATTTTCATCTTAGGGTTTGCCATTTTCTTAGGGTTGGTTTCAAAAGAAGAACATAAAAGAAGAATGATTTGAAACTTTTGATGCAAAATCAAAAATATAATTGGATTAAGGTAATGTTTTTATTTCAAGTCTTGGAAATTATTTTTCCATAGCATGTCTATATGTATTTGATATATATATATATATATATATTAAATGTTTCAAGTATATTATTAGATAATATATTTGTTTCCAAATCTTTGGTGTTGTTGGATTTTGATAATGACATTTATTTTCTTTGATTAAACAAGTGTTATTTTGAATTAATTGTTGAATTAGATTCAAGATATGATATTGTCAATTTAGGGTGTAATAACCACTCATATGATGCCTAGATTTTTTATTGAGACTTTATTTATGGTGACTTTAAAATAATGTAAATTAATTTGGTGAGAAATTAGATTTTTGCATGAAAATAGGTAAATTAATTTTCTGGATCAGATCTGAAAAAAATATTTTTGAGTGAAAATAAGATATTTAGATGTGTATTGGGTGTTAAACAAATACCGGAAAATGTTGAGAGTCGTAAATTCACAAAAATTGTAAAATTACGCAAAAATGGGCTTACCGTGTGAGGGCTGTCCAAACAATGAATTGTTCACTGTTTGGACAGTCCAAGGGCTGATCGGTTACTACCCAAGTTACCAGGTCGACTCGATTTGGTAGTCGGTGGACCAGTTTGATCGGTTACTCGTTTTTCGCAGTATTTATTCAGAAAAGTTTTCGTAAAATATTTGCAGCGTTTTTGTGATTAGTTATGTTCTTAAGTTGTTAACAAATAATATGTTTAGGTGAAATACTATCTACTGAGAGGTATTTGATATTGGGTAATTCGTTCGGAAAATTTGAAAATGTTTAAAAACTCCTTTTGTCTAAAACTGCGCTTCCGCCACCAAAACGCCAACAAAAATGGTATCAGAGCATCCGATCCAATATCCAAAAATATTTTTCATGCTATTAAATATTTGATATTTAATCCAATTTATTTTTGGCATGCTAAAATTTAATAGATTGGATCAAATTTTTTTTTTTTTAACTATTTGATAGTAATTGAAATCCCTATAATAAGGCTTTATTTTTTATGTGTGTATTTAAACAGTTTAATAGTCAGTCTTGTCAATTTGGATACGAATTGATTTTTATGGTCGTGCCAGCAACGTACCAAAATCTGTGTAGGTGTGGTTTATATAAATTAATTTACATCGGTAGAACTTATTTTGATAAGAGATAAATTTGAGCGAAAGTGCATACCAATAGATGCCAAAGTAGGGTGGTAGTGCATAAGTACCATGAGCTTGTTATTGACAAGTATTGCTTTGAACACGCCCCATCCAATAGATGCTAAAGCCTTGGGGATTGGAAATGGTTCAGAAGCTGAATTATGAGTCATATTTGATGTGATTGATAATTTTTATCTACTTGCGAACATACATAGACGCAACGTGCCAAAGCTATGTGTCGAAATATATTCATGGGATCCACTTCCTACTATAGAATTCAATTTAATTATTGAATTCTCATATTTTTCTTGGGGATTATGAAATTATGTAAAGTAGTGGGAGGACATTAAAAATCCATGATCTGTTAGATATTGTATGATATCGATGAAATTACTAAATCAACTTATTCTTGTTTTCTTTTATTATTTTTTGTGATTGCAGCTACCACTTCTTCTAATCCTTTTATGCTGGTCATTGATGAAAACAATCTGGCTAGCTCTGAAATTTTTTCTGAATGGGAATTAGATCTTAAAATTTTCTTAAGTTCGGAGAAGCTATAATACATACCGGATAGTGCAGTACCTATTGATATTGCTCCAGAGTCGACCCCTGATGAGAGGGAGACTCTTTAGAAATGGAGGGATGATGACCTGAGAGTCAGGTCACTCATTCTTTGTTCTATGTCTCATGATCTGAAGAGGCAATATGTGGATATGCCTGACTCATTCATCATTATTACTCAGCTTAGGGAGTTATTCCTAAACCAGGAGTAAGCCCTGGTATACAGAATCTCAGTGGAAGTGTTCCACTATTGTTTGGCTGATGGTAAGCCAGTGAGTCTACATGTCTTGTACATGATGGATCTCATCGAGTAGCTTAGGAGGTGTGACTTCCAGCTGAATGCGATTTTGGGCGGAAATATGATTCTGGGCTCACTCCTACCATCATATTCACAATTTATCATGAACTTAAACATGCACGACATTTATTGTTTCCATAGTCAGCTGCGTAGGATGTAGAGAGTGATATTAAGAAAGGTGTACTGACACTCATTACTAAGTCCTCTTTGCATGTCCTTCTTCTTCCCAATCTATGAAATCAGGAAAGAAGAATAAGAAGAATAAGAAGAAAAAGGCAAAGAAGACTAATTCTAGTATCCCTTCTAATGGAAAGGTAGTGAAACCAGGCAAGTCGAAAAAGAAGACTGCCAAGGACAAGTGTCATCAATGCGGTAAGATTGGGCACTATAGGAGGAACTGGCCACACTACTTTGCTTCCGTCAGACGGGAGAGGGCCTTGACATCAGGTATGTTTATTTTCCCTGTTATTGATATCTCTTTGGCTTGTGAAGCCATTAGTATTGGTTGGGTTTTAGATTCTGATTGTCCTACTCACATCTGTAATTCATTGCAGGGGCTGAAGGTCAGTGGGATGCTGAATCCCAATTGTGTGTTGGGAATGGTGATTCTTTAGCTACAGTAGCTGTTGGTGAATACGAGATTCGACTATCCTATGGCAGTATTATTTTGAGAGATCGTGTTTTTGTGCCCGATTGTGTGGCAAATATTATCTCATCATTTGTATTAGATACAAAAGGATATCATGTACTTATTATGAACTATTCTTTTTATATATATATATGATATGAATGATGTCTTGTTGCATAAATTTTCAAATTCACATGGTCATTAAGGTTTACATACTATTAGAGATGTTTATGAAATAATGAATAATAAATGTATTAGATCTAAGATATCTGATATTGAATTATCGCATATACGTATAAGACATATATGTGTATGACGCCTAACCCAATTGGTTAAGAATGATCTGATTGAGAATCTAACCATACATACTTATCCAACTTGTGAATTATATTCATGGTAAAATGACTAGAGCCCCATTTACTGGTGTTGGACATCCAGCTAATGACGTATTAGAATCATATATAGTGATGTATGTGGTCCTATAGGTCATATTGCTAATAGTGGCTATTCACACTTCGTGACCTTTACTGATGATATGTTTCATTACAGTTATGTTTATCTGATGAAATATAAATCGAAAACCTTTGAAAGGTTCAAGAAATTTCGAAATAAAGTTGAAAAACAGACTGGTAAATTCATCAAATGCCTTCGATTTGATCGAGTTGATGAATATATGAGTAGCGAGTTCACAGAGTATCTTAAAGAGAATGAGATTCTCACTTAATACACTAATCCAGGTACTCCACAACACAATGGAGTATCCGAAAGGAGAAATTGGACTTTATTGGATATAGTTTGATCTATGTTAAGTTTTACAGATCCGCCTTACTTTTTGTGGGGCTCTGCTCTGCTAACTGCTGCACATCTGTTTACTCTAGTTCCCTTTAAAGCAGTTCCTACTACTCCATATGAGATATTAGTTGGTAGGAAACCGAACCTTAACTATTTAGAGTTTGGGGCTATCATGCGTATGTCAAAGTGACACAACAGGATAAATATTTTCTTCGAGGGAAAAAAGGTTAGGTTGTTGGATATCCTTTGAATTTCAAAGGATATCAATTCTATGATCTCGTGCATCAAAATATATTCATTTCTCGATTCGTCAGATTTCTTGAGGAAGACTTCTTGGCGAAATGTGGTAATCATAGGAGAGTTGAGCTTGATGAAGTTCTACCTATAGAGGACAGACCGATAAAGGAACCAAAAATTTAGGTAAGTATAAAACCTTTTACATCCTCTCTCTGTAAGTCTACTAGGATATCGAGACATCCTAATCTCTTGTATTTGATACAAGACAATAGTCTCGATGTACTACTTACAAAGTAGACTGATCCATGTACCTACGAAGAAGCAATGCTATACATTGACACCGCTAAGTGGGAGGAAGCTATGAAATCTGAATTAGAATCCATGTACGAGAATCAAGTTTGGAACTTGGTTCCGCTTCCCAAGGGAATTGTTCCCGTTGGTTGTAAATTAGTTTAAAAAAGGAAGCGAGGGCATGATGGGAAGGTTGAAACCTTCAAGGCCGGATTGGTTATGAAACCTTTTCACCAGTAGCGATGCTAAAGTCTATTAGGATTTTATTGGCTATCTCTTCTTACCATGATTATGATATTTAACAAATTGATGTCAAAACCACTTTTCTTAATGGATTTCTTGATGAAGAAATCTATATGGAACAACTAGATGGTTTTATTGTTAGCCAAAATTCAGGCATGATATATAAGCTTAAGAAGTCCATTATGGACTTAAACAAGCATCACAAAGTTGAAATATTTATTTTGATGAGGTAATAAGATTGTATGGTTTTCTCAAAAATGAAGAGGAACCTTGTGTTTATAAGAAGGTCAATGGGAGCGTGGTGTATTCTTGGTACTCTATATTGATGATATCCTGATTATTGTGAATGATCTTGGGAGGATGCAGGGAGTTAAAGAATATCTCTGTAAGAACTTTTTCATGAAAGACCTGAGAGAGGCCTCCTATATACTTGATATAAAACTCTATAGAGATAGAGAAATGAGGTAGATTGGGTTATCCCAATCCTCGTACATAGATAAGATCTTAAATATATATAACTTTAACAATTGTAAAATTACTAACATACCTTTTCGATATGGAATTCATCTTTCGAAGAAAATATGTCTTCAAATAGAAGATGAAACACTAGAATGTCTAGTGAACCATATTCTTCATGCTTAGGAAGCATTATGTATTTCATATTGTGTACGAGACCTGATATTAGTTATGCAGTAAGTATTATTAGCAAGTATCAGACTAATCCAGATAACGACCATTGGATGGCTGTTAAACATATCCTCAAGTATCTTAAAGGTACTAAGTATAAGTTTCTTATTTATGGAGGCGATGATTTACAAATTACATGGTATACAGATTCTGACTTTCGGTCAGATCCCGATGATAGAAAGTCTACATCAAGTTTTTTATTTACTATTAATAATGTCGCAGTCTGTTGGAAAAGTTCCAAGTAAGGATCTACAATTGATTCCACCATTGAGGCAGAATATATTACTATATGTGATGCTACAAAAGAAGTTGTATGTATAAGAAAATTTATCACAAAGTTGGGAGTTATCCCAGACATCAAGGATTCAGTCCCGTTGGTCTGTGATAATAGTGATGTCGTTGCATAAGCTGTTAGTGTCCTAGACATGCCCAAGGTCTCTAAGTCATGGTATTGTGTGAATAAAATCAAAATAAGTTGCGGAAAAATACTTACAATGAATGGATGAAGTTCAAGACTTTCTTTGTATTTGATGAGAGCTCCAAGCTTTCTTTGTATGAATCCAACCCAATGGTGAGTTTTCTTGTCACCTTAATAAACTCTTTATGTGCTAGCAAGCTTGAATTTTTGCAACAAAAATTCTAAGAAAGAAAGAAGACCTCACGACAAATGGAGAAAAAGAGAGAGCTTTTTATGTTTTGATATTTTTGATTTCAAAATTTTAATCTCAAAGTCAACTCTCAAAAATTGAGTATATGCTTTACCAAAAGCAAAAGCAAATGTGTTGGAGGGAAAATGGCATTAAATGACAAACCACTTCCATCACTCAAGTGACTAGTGATGTAAGTTGGTGGACCCCACATCCTAAATTAAAAATTCAAGTGGCTTGCTCAACACACTTCGGGCACCGGTTCATTTAATCCGATTAAACAAATTTTTCCGTCGTGATGTAATTAAATCCAATTTAATTAAATAATGATGCCTAGAAAATTATTACGAAAGTCGATCGTGAATTAATTCTAAATTAATTCGTTCACCCGAATTAAAATCCAATTTTAATTCCGCTTTGAAATCCGATTTCAATTAATATATCCAATATATTATTTAATTGATTAATTCCAAATTAATCGCGTTCCCTCTTCTATCCGAATTTTATCCCAAATAAATTATTACCGTAATTAATCCTAGATTAATTTTATCTCTCATAATTAATGTCAGATTAATTCTGTTCGAGTCAAATATCATCGGTGAATCTTTGGGAAGCGACCCAAGAGATCCCTGGATATGTTGGCAGTAAATTCAGTTATCGGACTATCCGAATAAGTGCATACCCGATACCACGTTCTTACCGATTTACAAGACATGGTTGGCTTTTAGCAAAGCACCGTGTTTACCCAATTCTCCAGAAATATTCAACGAAGAATGTATATATAATCTTTATCAAGCGTAGTATACTAAATATTGCGTATTACGACCCAATATTGGATGTCACATGCTAGGCCTGGGGCTGGAATTGTGTCTGCCCCGTACGAAGCATAAATCAGATCACTAGCTACTAGTCTTTTTAATTGGATAATCATGACCTTATCATATTATCCCGATAGTTGCAGCATATAAGAGCACCAGTTCCGTATCCAGCGTGATCATCATCTCCATTTGACTAAAGTGACACTTCTATCTTGACATCACATCCAATACACTACGATTCTCAATAAACCTAGAAGAGGCGTACACATAACCGATTAAAGTCCTGGACAATCAAAATGAAAGCGTACTGATTGTCGCAAGTATTAGTGATGCAAGTCTCAAGTTAAGACCAAATACACTTACCCTGATTCGGATTCCCATAGACACAAAGTCATACTACCAATGGGATTCCGAGGGGTCTATCCAGAGCAAAGCTATTCCCCAATCCAACGGCAAGCAGAACCTCCTATCACACTTGCATAAGTATCCAATACTTAAATATATAAGAACTATGCCGTTAAGCTTCTATAATGCTCACAAGTGTAATACTAGTCTATTCCGCATTATCGATGTCCAGTCTCGATAATACTGCGACTAGGGATATTTAATGATTAAACCGTTCATGGATTGATACTATCTCATATCTTATTAATCTGGAACTAATCATACAGATTTTTATCATTTATATATATCAAAGTAATTTAATTACAAAATGATGAAATAACAATTTCCTTTGTCACATAGCTAATTTGTACAAAAACCATAATGTCTTTTACAAAGAGTGATGCTATGGGTCATAATTGTCCAACAATCTCCCACTTGGCTCATAGCAAATCACTCAAATATCCAACACCTGAACTATGTACATGTTGCTTAAACTTTTACTAGAGATAGATTTCGTCAGAGAATCTGCCATGTTGTCATCTAAAGTGATCTTTTCAATCTTCACATTACCACGATGAATGATCTCACGAATCATATGGAAACGTCAAAGTTCATGCTTCGATCGTTGATGAGACCACGGTTCCTTAGCCAACGCTATAGCCCTGTTATTGTCACAATACAAAGGAACGGGCTCAGCTGCTAACGGAACTACTCCTAATCCAATTAGGAATTTACGGATCCAAACTGCATCTTTTGCTACTTCAGCTGCAGCGATATATTTCTCTTCTATTGTTGAATCAGCAACAGTCTCTTGCATGGAAGATTTCCAGCTCACTGCTCCGTTGTTCAAACAAAATATATACCCAGTTTGTGACTTAGAGTTATCTTTATTGGTTTGGAAACTTGCATCGGTGAACCCAATCACCTCAAGTTCTCCATCTCCATAGACTAAGAAAGCATCCTTAGTTCGTCTAAGATACTTAAGGATATTCTTAACCGTAATCCAGTGACCATCACCTGGATCGTCCTGATATCGACTGCACATGCTCAAAGTATATTAGACATTTGGTAGCGTACATATCATGGCATACATGATCGAACCGACTGTAAAAGCGAACAAGATCCGACTCATGTTGTCTCTCTCATCTTGAGATTTAGGACATATGTCCTTTGATAGAGAGACGTCATGTGACACAGGAAGCAGTCCCCTCTTGGAATGATCAACGTTGAATCTCTTCAACACTTTGTCAATGTACGAGCTTTGGGAGAGTCCAAGCAGCTTTCTAGATCTATCTTGGTAAATCCTTATTCCCAGAATAAAGGCTGCTTCTCCCTGATCTTTTATGGAGAATTTTAATGAAAACTAAGCTTTCACCGATTGTAGCATGGAATGTCATTGCCAATAAGCAATACATCATTAACGTAAAGGATAATGAATGTCAGTGCACTCCCACTAACCTTCTTATATACACAAGAATCATATTCATTTTGAATGAAATCATATTCTTTTATGATCTTATCAAAATGTTTGTTCCAAGAACGCAATGCTTGCTTCAATCAATAAATGGATCGATTTAACTTGCAAACCTTATTTTCATGTTTTGGTACGATAAAACCGTCAGTCTGTTGCATATAAATGTTAGAAGATTGTGGTACAATCTCATTCTTGATGAACCGTTCGTGTTCCATTTGGGAGTCGGTGCCAGAAACAGTATCACTATGATTTTCATCGAGTTCTACTTTCCTCCCACTTACCACTGCATTTAGGAATTCCTTTTTCAAGAAAAACTGCATGGAGAGCAACAAATATCTTGTTCTCTTGTGGATTGTAGAAGAAATATCCTTTGGTTTCCCTAGGATAACTTACAAATAGGCATTTATCTGATTTGGATTCTAGTTTGGTACCATCCAAATGTTTAACGTATGCCAAGCATCCCCAAATCTTCAAGAATGAGAAACCCGGTTTCTTTCCTGTCCATATTTTATATGGAGTATGTCCAATAGACTTTAACAGAACCTTATTCAAAATAAGTATTGTATTGTTTAATGCATATCCCCATAAGGAAATTGGTAGCTCAGTGCGACTCATCACAGACCTTACCATGTCCAACAAAGTTTGGTTTCTCCATTCTGACACATCGTTTAATTGAGGTGTTCTGGGAGGAGTCCATTGTGAAAGAATACCATAATCTTTCAAGTAATCGAGAAACTCATTGCTTAAGTATTCTCCACCACGGTCCGACTGTAATGTTTTAATACTTTTACCTGTCTTTTTTTCTACTTCGTGTCGAAACTCTTTGAATTTTTCAAAAGTTTCTGACTTGTGTCTCAAAAGATACACATAACCATAACGTAATGCATCATCCGTAAAGGTTACGAAGTATTCATATCCACCTCTATCCTGGATAGACATGGGCCCACATACGTCACTATGAACGAGGGCTAACAGTTCGGTGGCACGTACACCTTTACCGTTAAAAGGAGTTTTAGGCATTTTCCCTAATAAACAAGATTCTCAGACGTCATATGAATTAAGATCAAATCCATCCAGGTATCCACTATTCAAAAGTGTGGATATACGAGTCTTGTTTATGTGTCCCAGACAACAATGCAACAGATAAGTTTCATCTGTGTTACTTAATTTAGGCATTTTATTTGTCATGTTATATGTTTGAGATTCATTTATATTCAAAATATAAAGACCATTATTAACATCAGCACTGCATATCTCAAAATCATTTTTATAAACAAAACACCCAATATTTCGGAATACAAAAGTATACCCACATTGGGTTAAATAAGATACAGATATAATGTTTCTAGTCAAACAAGGTACATAATAACAGTCTGATAAAGTAAATACATGCCCTGAGGGCAAATTCAAAATATAGGTCCCCAACAGCCAAAACGGCGACCTGTAGTCCCATTTCCAATCAGAGGTCGATCTCTTCTGAAGCCAATCTCCTGCTAATATGTAGATCCTGCACATCAGTAAATATATGAGTACCACATCCAGAATCAAAAATCCAATTTTTAAAACTAGAAGTAGATATGTTTATTTCAATAACAAACATACCTGAAACTGGTGCCTTGCCCGCCTCCACTTCCTTCATGTGCGCCTTGTACTCACGACAATCATACTTCCAGTGACCCCGTTTGCCACACTGTAGGTAGACATCTTGGGATTTGCCCTTTGCCTTCCTAGAAGACTTTGATGATTTGGCCTTGCCTTTTTTTTCTTCTTCTTCACACCTCCAGAAGCCTTTGGCTAAGCCTTGGTATTCTGAGATGTTAAAGTGAAGTGCGCCTCACGTTTTTTGCCCTTCAAAATCTTTTTTCTGCCTCACGTTTTTTGCCCTTCAAAATCTTTTTTCTGCCTTTTTTAGTATTTCCATCAGCTCTCCAAGAGTCTTTTCTTGGTTCATCATATTATAGTTCATGATGAACCCGCTCCAACTGTCAAGAAGAGACTATAATACCAAATCTATGGAAGTCTCAGCTTCAAAGGTTATGCACAACTGACTAGCTATTCGATGTCAACAATCATCTGTGACACATGGTGCTCGACAGATGTACCCTTTGACATACGAGAGCGAAAGAGTTTCTTCTGCAATTCATACTTCTGCGATCTAAGGTTAGATCGGTGAATGTCCCTCAATTTCAACTTCATTTCGTAGGGATCCGATCCTTTTTTTGACGATGAAATTATGGGTCATTGCAGCAAGCATGACAGATTGAGAAGTTGAGTTGTCATCACTGTGAGTATTCCAAAGCTCAAGCTCAATTGGCTGCTCAATTCTAGGCTTAGGCTCGAAAGGTTTCTCTATCGTATAGAGCATCTTCCCATCCCCCAGGACAATCCTGAGGCTCATATCATAGTCAAGAAAGTTCGCATAGTTAAAGACATTTTCGCCCGTGATAATGTCTCTAACGTTGATCTTTCCAGCCATCTTAATTGCAATAGTCTAACTATTCAATCAATGATTTCAGGTATAGTCTAACTGTTAAAAGAAAACAAGAAAATATTAGTCCAACTAATATAAATATATAATGACGAAAATAATTTGAAAGCGAGTATTTGGAAAGTATTAAACGAAATTGTAAATTTAATACTAACCTTCCACTATTTTTCGGTGAGCCTCTAACCCTTTGTTGAGTACTCGGGAAACCCAATTTCCTAGTGGGCTAAGATCTCATTAAATAACACACAACCTTGACTTTGGCTAACAAGCTGTATGAAACTTAACCAGGTAGATCTATAAGATCATTGAATCCCATCCAATTCCTAGATTCGATAGATGGACCTTCAAGTCCGAAATATATATCCAATATATGTAAATATATCCAATAAATTTCCTAACTTTTTCCTCTGAATAAACTAAGCCTTGGCTTTGGCTCAACAAACTTATTGATTCCAGTTAAGTGCGGTGGGAAAGCTTCGTGATCAATGTCGATGAACAAGAAGTGACTTTGACTTTGGCCAACAAGTCACAACTGCCCAAGAAATGCGATATATGACAAAGCCTTCGTGGTTCAAACACATCTGCGATGGACAGTGATCTTGACTTTGGCCAACAAGCCAATGCCAATCTTGGATCTTGAGAAAGAACCACTCAATGGAAGGAAAACGCTTAATATTTGAGTGAGGGTTTTTCACGTAAATTGGAAACCAATTTATTTTCTTTGATTAGGTCTCATCATACACCCTTAAGCATGCATTCTAAAAGTATAATAAGGCGCGAATAAATTAATAATGATATACATATGGATATATAATAATTTGTTCATATAACAAATCTCTCCATTTTTTCTCTCTCGCTAGCACTATTCATACTTTTACCCAATTACATAATACATTAAAGAAACCTAATTTACATTGAGGGGAATTGGTGCGAAGAGAAATATAATGAGTAAAGAGATAATAGGCTGGACACGCAGGTCCAATTTAATAAATTCTAAATTTATTACAATAATTTCTAAAATTGCCCCCACTCTTCTAATATCCATCCGAGATACATTATTCATACAATACATCCATGTATTCACACAATACATTCATGTATTCACAGAAAGCATGTTATTCAATCAATCTAATCCAATTAGTTAATCTTTGAATTAATTATCATCCAATGTTCAAACAACGATTTGATTTGCGCGAGTCTAACTCGTTTAAGAATAAATACTCAAAGTACATATTCTTGAATTATATTGAACTATAATTTTATATCCAATTTAATTTGTATTCAATACTAATTCGAATTTAATTTCAAATTACTATAATTTTATATCCAATTTAATTTGTATTCAATACTAATTCGAATTTAATTTCAAATTAAATAGTTATACTTATTTTAGTGCCTTTTAGACTTAGATTCTAAATCTAATCTAAATGGGTCTCAAGGGCCCAATTAGTATCAAACACTATTTAATTAAAGTTTAATGGGCTTTTAATTAATTCTTAAGGCATGGACTTTGGCCAATTGGATCCAATCCAAGATGCCAAGGCCCAATTAGGAATCACCTTTGCCATAAAATCAATTTTGGCCCATTAGGCCCAATTAAATATATAAAGGCCCATAAGTTATAGTTGGACTTTATGGAAATGGTTTTGGGCCAAATTGGATCCAACCAAATTGTCTAAAACCAAACTTGGCTCAACCAAACCCATTAAACCTAAATACAATAAAATTAGCCCAATCCAATTTTAAAGACTAATTTAATTAATATAACATTCCAAATATCACATTAATTTTAATTAAAGTGTAATTTTCATAATTAATTAATTAAACTAATATTTTCAAACCGTCAATTAAACTAATTAATCATGCAATAAAATATTCAATTCATGTCCAACACAATTGAAGCAAAATCAATCTATCACATGCTTATATTGTTCTCAGTAATTTGGCATGAAATAACAATTAATTTGATTTCAATCCAATTAAATCAACATCTAATATTCATTTCATGCTTTAAACATATCTAATAGTCTAAAATCAAAAAATCACCATGATACAACAAGGGCTTATATTCGGCCAAATTAATCTAATCAAATTTTATCAAATCCAATGATTCACAAATCCAATTTATCATCATCAAAGCTCAACCAAACAATCAATTTAAGCATTTTTAAACTCCAAGCACAAAAACCCCAAATTAAAGTATATAAACCGTAGAATTAAATCTTGCTTAGTAAAGGCTCTGATACCATTGTTAGTGTCCTAGACATGCCCAAGGTCTCTAAGTCATGATATTGTGTGAATAAAATCAAAGTAAGTTGCGGAAAAATACTTACAATGAATGTGTTAGGGATATGCCCTATACCCAACTTGTGGATGGGCTATATATACATGTATTTGTAATATTTTCATTAATTAATAAAATGGAAATCTTTATTATACGTGTCTTACATAACTTATATGAATCATCAACATCATAGCTTTGACCATATGGGTAGACACTTTCCGTACCCTAGGTCAATAGGTGGGGATACAACGAGGCGAGGGACCGTATCATATATAAATCGCATACAGAATGGGTATATATATCTTTCCTTCTCATTTGGGGGCCTTGGCATGTTACTAGATGTCAACCTTGGTCATTGAAATCGAACAACCACTAATCGGAGCATAATTTATGTTCGATTAAATTATCACGATTCATTTCATGTCCAACTTGAGGGGAACCCAAAAGGTCGCACACAACAAAGTCGAAATCAATGGTTAACTGTGCATAATACATATTTAACAACATATATGATTGTTGTAGGAATTGTTCATAAATGGTTCAATGTGTTTAGTTTTTTGAACAGATCATTTATGAGGTCCTATAGTGGTTAGGGATTGGTGAATGACGATAGGGGCACTTTGGGAATTGGAATAAATAGATAAAAAATAAAAAAAATTACTATTCATATGAATAGTAATACGTGAATAGTATCGCATTAATAGTAATTTTTTTTAATTTTTGTTATTTGTTTTGAATTCTAATTCGTCCCAAACTCTTATTAGGGTCTTATAATCTCATTAAACAACTAAATTAAGATCTAATGGCTAAGATTAAATTGGCTTTTATCCCACATCAGATTCTTAATTAATTTTGTTGTCTGTGGAGCACTATATAAACCCAAAGAATTCTTCACAAATTTTTGCACCAAACCTTTCATATATTGGGTTTATATAAGTGAGCAACTCTAAAGTTTAAGAGTAAGCCAATGATTTTGATGATCCTTTAGTCTAATTGACTAGAGGAACTTCGAGTTAAAAGTTTTGAGGTATTTACCTAGGCTAGCACCAAGGGCAAAATACCCGTGCACTCAAGGCATTGTCTTACCATTGAGTTTTGGCTTTGGTGTGTGCATCTTTGGAGGCCACACACTTGGGTGGCTCTTTGGAACGTGGAAGAGCTTTCTGAGTTCGAGAAAAGTTTGTAGATTGGAGGGAGGACTGGAGAAGTCTTCGGTTCAAGTAAGTCTTTTTTTCCTTTGTTTTAATTAGAGTTCTTTTGATAGTTAGCATGTTTAGGTTTATGTTTTTTGCATGTTTTAAGAGTTTTTATGCTTAGAATATATAGTAACATGCCTAAGCATATAGAATAATCAAAATAAATGGGTCTTGGGCAAAGGGAAAGCGACACATTATTTTTATTTTTCCGTTGCGCACTCGCATCCACTACCCAATAGTGGTATCATCGCGCCGTTAGTGTTTTGATTATTTCTCTCTTATTTGAACTCGAAATTAGGTGTTTAAAATCTTATTGGAAAGCTAACACCTTGAAATTAATTTTAGGCATAAGTTTTGCATGATTTGGTTAAGATTTGAATTATGAAATTGCATTTAAAGTTCACGCGTCTGCAGAAAAATGTGAATAGTAAATTTATTTGAATAAAATAAAATACAATTTCATAATTAAATATTAATCAAAGTTATTTAATGCCTAAAATAATTCCAACATATTAAAACTCATATGCTTGATGATTCTACGTAAATGATTATTTAAGGTGCAAGCATCTAGAGAGTTTCTAAGAAATAGAGAGTGTATTGATTATCCCTTAGCTAAGTATTTTTTCTGTGATGAACTTAAAGATTTATTACCTTTAAGGCTAATAAAAATAAATCATTTGTTTATGATAAAAGACGACCAAGGCGTTAATAAAACTTTCCAAACTAAAGTTAATTTAACCAAAGGTATTACTAGAGTTAGATAATGATTTGGTGTCTTCCTTCACTCACTACCTTTTTATAGCCAAAAGGAAAAGCTGTGAAGACATCTAAATAATCATTTACTCAAAGTTTACCTTAAAGCATATTTAAAGTGTTGGACTAATTTGGAGGATCTATTGTTTATTCTTATCACCAAGGTGATAAGAGTGTAAAAGGTAAGGGTATTTAAGAGAGTTCGCTCCACCCTCTATCTGGGGAATTTTTAATGGATAAATCCATTTGACAGTTATTAAATTAAACTTGCAAAAATCCTCAATAATAATTTAATTCTAGAATTTGCCTCCCATTGTAAAGTATAAACCCAAAGGGCTTAAACCGTATTGGCAGGACTAAGCATTACCAGACTGACCAATACCAATTTATCCATAAATCATACTATTAACAATGGTTTGACTTTTCTGAGTCATAAGACGCAGCGAACGTTAGGTGTGGTCTTATAACTTAGTGGCAAAGATTGGGTGTCCACAAGGACTAGCATAAGCTATGGCATGTTTGATTGCCCAACCTAATGATCAAGAAGTTGTGATTTATATCATAAATTGGTTGTGAACCTACCTAATTATCGTATTTTATAACGACCGGCCCTAGTCAGAGTTATGAAATGATAATAATGGGTCATTGCCCAAAAGAAATCCATCATATTGGGGTTGATGCGATTTTCTTAAAATTTTAAAATAATTGAGTGGGAGCAACTTCATAATATTAAAAGCCAATGTTATTATGAAACCTTAATGAAAACATATTCCTAATTTTAACATTCTATCTTAACATGTGGTTTAAAATATTTCACAAACATTCAAATGGCAAACAGAGTATCACTTCGTTCCATCATTGATGAGCATAAGCTCAAAGAGGACAACTATAATGACTGATTTAGAAACCTTAAAATTATCTTACGACAAGAAAAGATTTTCTATGTTCTTGAAAGACCATTTCCCCGTGAACCAGCATAAGATGCTGACCAAAATACATTCGATGCTTGGAAGAAACACGTCGATGATGATGAGCAAGCAGTTTTCATAATGCTTGGCTCTATGTCGGACGAACTTCAGAAAGCTCACGAAGATATGGATGCTCAAACCATCATTTTCACTTGAAGGAGTTGTATGTAACTTCCGTTCATACCATGAGATTCCAAGTGTCATGTGCCTTATTCCAAAAAAGGTATAAAGAAGGATCTGTTAGTGGACATGTGCTTAAGATGATTTGCCACATTGAAAAATTGGCCAACCTCGGGTTCATCATGGATCATGAGATATGTTAGGATCTAATTCTTCAGTCCTTACCAAAAGAATTCTCTAACTTTATTATGCAGTTTCATCTGACTGATAAAGAAGATACTTTAGCAGAATTGCACAATCTGATATAGCAAGCAGAGAAGGACTTGAAGCCGGAGCTTAAAACCTCCATCATGCTTACGGGTACGGACCTGAAGCCACGAGGCCCAAAGAAAAATAAGGGCAAGGCCAAGGCCCCAAATCACCTAAAGCCCAATGGTAAGGTGGAGAAGAAAAATGGAAAGGGAAATGTTTCTTTTGTGGAAAGAAGGGTCATTGGAAGAAAGACTATAGATCCTTGAAAGCTAAGGAAGCTAGGGAAGCCCAGGAGGCCAATAAGCCCAATGCTTCAGGTATGTTGTATATGATTGAACTATATTCTCAAAACTCTGAACCTTCTACTTGGGTGTTTGACACCGGTTGTGGGACTCACTTGTGTAATAATGTGCAGGGCCTACGAAATAGTAGGAGACTCCGTCATGGGGAAGTTGACTTACGCATGGGTAATGGAGCAAAACTGGCTGCATTGTGCGTGGGGACTTATTCATTAGTTTTGCCGAATGGTTTAGTTTTAGACTTAGAATATTGTGTTTATTTGCCTTTTCTAGTAAAGAACATCATTTCAATTTTTTCTTTATGTAATAAAGGCTTTTCATGCCTAATAAGTTGTAATTATTGTTCTATTTATTTCAATAAAATAAAATATGGAGATGGTATTTTGAATAATGGTATCTATGTCTTACAAACTAACAAAGAATGTTCAACCTCAAATATATACAATGTTAACTCGAATAATCTCAATGAATCACTTCTATGGCATAGTCCCTTAGGTCATATCAATGAAACAAGATTAACTAAGCTACATAAGGATGGGTATTTCAAACCCTTCAAATATAAACCTTATGGAACTTGTGAGTCTTGTTTACTTGGTAAAATGACTAAATTACCTTTCAAATGACAGCGTGCAGCGGAGACATTAGAACTCATACATTCTGATGTATGCGGACCAATGTTAGTCACCGCTAGAGGTGGATTCTCCTACTTCATTACCTTTATCGATGATCACTCACAATATGGTATGTGTACCTTATGCGGTACAAATATGAAGCCTTTGAGAAACTCAAAGACTTCAAAGCTGAAGTAGAAAAATAGCTTAATAAAAGTATTAAGTCTCTAAGGTCTGACCGAGGTGGTGAATACTTAAGCAACGATTTTCAAGATTACTTGAGAGAAAATGGCATTGTTTCCCAGTGGACTCCTCCAGGAACTCCACAGTATAATGAGGTCTCTAAAAGGAGAAATCAGACATTATTAGATATGGTCCGATAAATGATACCAGACACAGATCTACCTCTTTCTTTTTGGGGTCTTACTTTAGAAACTGCAACACTACTACTAAACCAAGTTCCTTCCAAGACTGTTAGTCAAACACCATATGAGTTATGGTCTGGGAAACGTCCTAGTCTTAATTATCTAAGAGTTTGGGGATGTGACACATATGTCAAGCTCACACAAACTAACAAATTGGATGATAAGGCGGTTAAATGTAAGTTTGTAGGATACGCCTTGAACTCAAGAGCGTACGTGTTCTACGTCCCAAATGAACAAAGAACATTTGTCTCATGAAATGCTAAATTTCTAGAGAATGAATTCATTCTCAAGAAATATAATGGGAGTAGACTTTACCTTGATGAGGTACGAGAAGAATAAACTAACATAGAACTAAACCCCAGGCCCCTCAAAAGGGCAGCGACGGAACAACCATAAGGTTATAAACTCAGAAGGTCTGGTAGGTAAAGACATGAGCCTGAAAGATATGGTTTCCATATTGATAAGGAATATCAGGTCATTGATAATGACGATCCCACCAGTTACGATGAAGCAATGCGTGACATTGATTCAGTCAAGTGGCTTGAAGCCTTGAAATCCGAAATAGACTCTATGTATCAGAATCAAGTCTGAGACTTGGTAGATGCACCTGAAGGGATAAAACCCATACGCTGTTAGTGGATTTACAAGCGTAAAACTGATACAGAAGGCAACATCCAAACCTATAAGGCTAGGTTGGTAGCAAAAGGTTATAGAAAAATCCAAGGAATTGACTATGAGGAAACCTTCTCGCATGTTGCAATGATAAAGTCCTTTCAAATTTTACTGGCACTGGCTGCACACTTTGATTATGAGATTTGATAGATGGATGTCAAAATAGCTTTCCTTAATAGGAACCTCACAGTGTTTTCATCTAAGGATGATCATAATAAAGTATGCAAGCTTAAACGATCCATTTATAGACTCAAACAAGCCTCCAGAAGTTGGAATATACGATTTGATGAGACAATCAAAGAATTTGACTTCATCAAAAATGTAGACGAGCCTTGTGTTTACAGGAAAAGTAGTGGGAGTGCTATTGTATTTCTCGTATTATATGTCGATGACATATTAATCATCGGGAATGATATTCCTATGATGCAAGCCACCAAGCAATGGTTATCTCACAATTTCTCCATGAAACATTTGGGAG
Organism: Zanthoxylum bungeanum; assembly: GCA_019454045.1. Classification (NCBI taxonomy): domain Eukaryota; kingdom Viridiplantae; phylum Streptophyta; class Magnoliopsida; order Sapindales; family Rutaceae; genus Zanthoxylum; species Zanthoxylum bungeanum. The sequence continues at coordinate 84,693 of SKCR01032255.1, read as the reverse complement.
AAGCAGCCTACATCCTCGGTATTAAGATCTACCGTGATAGATCTAAGAGGTTGTTAGGACTTTCTCAGTCTACGTACATAGATAAAGTTTTGAAAGATTCAAAATGGAATATTCCAAAAGAGGTAATTTACCTACTTGTCATGGAATCAAATTATCTAAGGAGCAATGTCCACATACACTTTTAGATAGAGAGCGTATGAGTAGGATCCCTTATGCTTCAGTAATAGGATCGATCAAGTACGCCATGCTATGTACAAGACCTGATGTCTCTTATGCTCTTAGCATAACGAGCACGTATCAGACAAATCCTGGTGAGCAATACTGGGTAGATCTCAAAACAATCCTCAAGTATCTAAAAAGAACTAAGGATGTGTTTTTGACATACGGAGACAGTTATGAGATGAAAGTCATTGGTTATTGTGATGCGAGCTTTCAGACCGATAGAGATGACAGCAGATCACAAACATGATATATGTTTACTTTGAATGGCGGTGCTTTCAGTTGGAAAAGCTCAAAGCAGTCAACTACAGCGGACTCCACCACTGAAGTCGAGTATATTGCAGCATCTGAGGCAGCTAAAGAAGTAGTTTGGATAAAGAAGTTCATCACGGCACTAGAAGTGCTTCCCACGATAAAGAATGGCATCACAATGTACTGTGACAACATGAGTGCCATTACTCAATCAAAGGAACCAATGTCCCACCAGAAATCAAAGCATGAACTCAGGTGATTTCATCTTATCAGGGAGATTGTTGAGAGAAAAGAAGTTATTATAGAGAAAATACCCACAGAAGATAATCTTGCAGATTCTCTGACTAAATGGCTGACTCAACAAAAGTATGATAGGCACACCCAAGAGTATGGTGTCTAGATTCATACTAGTTGGCTATAGTGTAAGTCGGAGATTTTTAGGAATATGCCCTATACCCGACTTGTGGATGGCTATGTGTACATGTATTTGTAATATTTTCATTAATTAATAAAATGACAATCTTTATTATACGTGTCGTACATAATTTAGGCATTACATTTTTGCACATCAGCCCGATGATGAGTCTCGTATGGAGACATCTACCTCTTTAGTCATGAAAGTCGCGGGAAACGGACGTTGGAAGGGTAAAGTTGGGAAAATAGAATTTTTAGTGGATTTATCCAAGTTGTTTAGCTTCGGTTGCTTGTTGGACTTCCGTTTCAAAGCTTATCTCAGGCCCAAAACCCCCATAGACCACTTACCAAACCCAAACCAAACCCAAAATACCCAAACCAAACCCAAAATACCCAAGCCCACCAAGTCAAGCCAAGTCCACACCCAAGGGAGGATGATTCACACCCATATCCTCCATAAATAGGAAAATGCATATTTATCACATGTTTAAATCAAATAAAATCCATTCCTAATTAGAAGAAATCCCCTATATCCTTTTCATAATCAAATCCAATCATAATCTTAAATTAGGAGATCTATTCCTTATTAAGGGGATGTCACCATCAATAGAAATCCTACTCCTAGTCGGATTAGGAAAGTTTTCTCTCATTTGCCAATAAAAAGAACCCGTCACCACCATTCACAACCCTAGCTCATATACCTCTTTCACACGCCTAAAGCACTCCCTTAAGCCTCCATTGCACGTCCAAGCATCCCATTGAAGCCCCCATTGCCGCACCACCAAGCCAGGAAACCTAGCTTTGCCACACCTTCATACCCTTCATCAATACCCTTCGTGCCCAAGCCTCTTTTCATATCCCTCCATTGCTGAATTTTAGCCACCATCCACATCCCCAAAACAAGCCTCAATACAGCCCCAAAGTACCGTAAATCACCCTCCAAACACAGCCCCCATTCAACGCCCAAAATAGTCCCAAAAACGCCCCCACTGCACTGAACTGCCGCAAATCAGCCCACTGACCTGATCTGTTTTACTGCAACTTTAGGCCATAAAATAGCCCCAAAATAACCTAAAAACTGCACAAAAAATCTGCACAAAGTTCCCCTTAAAAGCCCTCAAAATCGCAAGCCAATTAGCCTCCAAAATCACCCAAAACAGTCCACTAATCGACCAAAACAGTGACCTGAAACCCAACAGCGAAACGGCAGTGAAACAGACTTAAAACAGCAGCCCGAGCATCAAAACAATGAGGAAAAACATTGAGTAAACAAATCAGAAAATTATCGGATCATTCGCCCTTCCAACAGACTTGGAACGCGCTTCCAAAAATCGACAAAAGAGGTTAGACCTGAGGGCACCTTTTTACTTATATCCTTTATTTTTAGTTTATTTATTTTTGATATATAATTGCATGAGAGTCGTTTGAGGCATGATTTGATTATTGGATGGACGGGACATATGTTCCCTTTTGTGGTATATAGGATGGAAACCCGGACGTAAATTCCGTAGCCGAATCCGAATGGACGGTAGTGCGGTTTGTACTCGGGATACAACGCCACGTACCACTTAAGAGACATATGTATCGTTCCATTCAAATTTGTATTTGAGCATGACATAGTTCATAGGTTGTTTATTTATTGTTTTAAGCATGATTTAATTTAGTTTCGTTATTTAATTTTAAAGCATGATTATGTTATTTAGGCATGTTGTTTCTTTACTCGTTATGCATGATGTTTAGTTTAGTTTATATTCATATTTAAGTAATTATTTGTTTATGTTGGTTTGATGGCTCAATATGTTCGATGTGTGATATTGCGTATTTGTTGTTAAAAGACTTACTTTCAAGCATGCAAACTTAGATTAGGATTTATTTAGCGGAAGCATATTAGATCTAAAATACCCTTGAGCATGATTATTGAGTAGACTCGGTTGATTTATTGCACAAATTATATCATCACAAGTGGCATAAGTAAGGGACCATTCCGAACCCAACGGTTTGAGGTCTTCCCTTGCGAGGGGTGAGTGAGGCCTTAAACTATTTTCCCGGTTCACACCGGGTGGCGACTCCATTATTCTCCGGTTTAGTCCCCCATGGACTACTCCGTACTCTCAACTAGGCCCTGAGCCTAGAACAACATGCGTCGCCCATGTTCTGTGTCCTACAGTCTGGAAACTCCACTGGGGAAGAGAATCGGCCTCAAAATCATGTCTTGTGATGTGTATAATTTGTGCTTTAATTGATCATTTCTATAGTGCGTTGAGGGGGTTAATCAAAGGCTTTGTTAAAGCTAGGTGATGGTTGGGTGTCTTCCTTCATTCACTACCTTTCGAGGAAAAGCTATGAAAGCACCTAGATAATCATTACCCGTAGCTCGTTGTGACAGACTAGTTTGGAGGACTCGTTGTTTATTCCTGATACCAAGCGATAAGAGCCTAAGAGGCTTGGGTACTTAAGAGAGCCTCGCTCCACCCTCCCTCTGGGGAATCTACAACGGGAAATCCATTCGACAGTTAGTCACACATCTTAACTCATTGGCCGTATCGTAAGGTATAAAAAAGGTGCGCTCACTTGGTCGTTTGAACCCTTGAGTGAGGAGTCCTAATTGTGGGCAATCCTTCGTCAGGAGAGCCTTTGTCCGCGTCCCGTGAACCCACTCGTGAACCTTAGCCAGACAGAACCAGTAAAAGTTATTTATTTTATATTAATGGGTTGGACCGCCGTCATTTGAATCCAGTTGGACCTTTTGTCAAAAGATGTGAACTTGTTGGGCCATTTAAACTAGGACGAGTTCGTGTCCTTTGACAGTTGGGCCAAGAGCTTCTAAAATGCCAGTGGGCCATTTTGTAAACGGGTCTCTTATTATTTGAAGTCATTTAGCCATATCATCGCAAAGTGTAAACCTGTTGGGCCTTTTCAACTGGGATAAGTTTGCACCGCGCGATGGTGTGATTAAATACTTTGAAATGATAATGGGCCGACCTATATATTCCATGCATCACATACATCTCACGCATCTCATGCATACATGCATCATGTTAACCCTTGTGTCTTAAAAGCCATCATAGTTACCCGTTGGGTTAGGAAAAAGAAGTCAGAGCCTTCCTTGGGAAATCTAGTATATCAGTCGGTTCATTACAAAGTTGACGTCAGTATGTGAGCCCATCTTCAAGTTGTTGAGGAAAGATCAACCGGTAAAGTGGAACGAACAGTGTCAGGAAGCATTTGACAAATTAAGGGAATATTTGGTGAAGCCTCCCGTTCTGAGACCTCCGAGATAGGGCAGACCTTTGGTGCTTTATTTGGCTATTGAACCCGAAGCGATGGGGGCGATGATGGTACAAGCCGATGAGATAGGAGTAGAGCATGTTGTCTACTACCTCAGTAAGAAGCTGCTTCCGTACGAAGCCCGCTATCAGGAAGTGGAGAAGATTTGTCTAGCAGTAGTATGGGCGTCCAGGAAGTTACGCCACTACTTCCAGTCTTATAGATTCAAGTGGTCGCAAAGGAGAATCCTTTGAAGTATCTACATTCGGTACCTTCACTAGTTGGAAAGCTGGGCAGATGGTTAGTACTGCTGACTGAATTTGACATCGAGTACCTCACTTCAAAGTTAATCAAAGGGCGAGCCGTGGTAGAATTCCTGGCCTTGCAACCTATTGAAGGGGATCAGTACAGGTTTGAGTTCCCCGACGAAGAAATCCAAGCTATAGCAGTCCAAGGATGGAAGATGTATTTTGACGGAGTAATGAACTACAAAGGAGCTGGAATCGAAATTGTAATAGTCACTCCTGAGGGAGAAACTTTGCCTATGGCCAAGAGGTTGACATTCGGAGTGACTAACAACATGGCTGAGTACGAAGTATGTGCATTCGGATTAACGGCATTAATAGCCTGGAGAGCTAAGAATGTGGACGTCTATGGAGATTCAATGTTGGTGATCCGACAGATAAAAGGAGAATGTGAGCTAAAGGAAGAACGGTTGAAGCCGTACTTATTCCATCTCAGAAGTCTGGCACAGACTATCCCTGACTGTAAATTTCAACACTTGTCACGGGAAGAAAATCAGATGGCAAATGCATTGGCAACACTGGCCGTAACTTGGGAAAATCCAGAGAAACTGGTGATGAGACTGCTTGTGTTGACAACGGCAAGCAAGCCAGTCTTTGAAATAGGTAGAATCTTAGAGGTGGAGGTTGATGATGGGAAACCGTGGTACCATGATATTCAGAGGTATCTGGAACGAGGAGCATTCCTTGAAGAAGCGAGTAGAAAGGACCGAGTAGCCATTCAGAAGTTGGCTTCTCAGTATGTAAGTTTGAAGGGCGAACTCTACAAGAGGCAGGCCAATGGTATTCAGCTGAAATGTTTGAGAAAATAAGAAGCTCAGAAGATAATAGAAGAGGTGCACGCAGGTGTTTGTGGACCACATATGAACGGATTGAACTTGTCCCGCAAGATTGTGAGACAAGGCTTTTACTGGTCAACCATGGAAGCCGACTGCGCGAAGCTGGTAAAGTACTGTCACGATTGTCAAGCACACAGCAATTTGAACCATTTGCCACATACAGAATTACATGGGCTGTCAGAGCCATGGCCTTTCTCAGCTTGGGGAATAAATATGATCGGAGAGATTCGGCCGAATGCATCGAATGGGCATCGCTTTATAGTAGTGGTCGTGGACTACTTCTCAAAGTGGGTAGAAGCCGAATCATTCCGTAACGTTACAACAAAGCAGATGGCGAAGTTTATAGCTCAGAATCTCATTTGCCGGTATGGTATGCCGCATCATGTGGTAACGGACAATGGAGTCCAATTTCAGGGAGAAACCAAGGTAATGCTACAGAAGTATGGAATAGGCCACCATAAGTCCTCACCATACAGGCCACAGGCTAATGGGGCAGTCAAGGCAGCCAACAAGACAATAAAGACGATTTTGGTGAAGATGACAGAGAATTATAAAGATTGGGCTGATAAGCTGCCATATGCCTTGTGGGGGTACAAAACTTCTGTGAGGACAGTGACAGGAGCTACGCCTTACTCTCTGGTTTATGGAATGGAAGCGGTACTGTCGGTGGAAGTTGAGATACAGTTCATGGGGGTATTAGCAGAAGCAGATTTGCCTGAACGAGAATGGACCTCGCAGAGGTTTGAGCAGTTAGCATTGATGGATGAGAAGAGGATGAAGTCCTTGCATCACATGCAGATATATCAGAAGAGGTTGGCTCGACCATTTAATAAGAATGTGCGTCCTACCAAGATCAAGAAAGGTGATTTGGTACTCAAGCAATCGAAGCCATCGACGACAGACCCGAGGGGAAAGTTCAGGCCAAATTGGGAAGGACCCTACATTGTTCAGAAGATAATAGGAAATGGAGCAGTGAGACTGTCGGACTTGGAAGGGAACGAGTTCACCGAGCCAATCAATATTGACATATTGAAGCTGTATTTTACCTGAGGGACGGAAGACTGAATAGTCACCCGCATAAGACCTAACCCAATGGGAATAAAGAGAACTCATGCATGCATACATATAACCTATCATTGCATTCCTTTTTACGTGTTTTGTGTTTTTGTTTTATATCCACAGGTTTCGAAGAAGAAAAGAGAAAGCGGCAAAGACAAGCCAATCAGAAATAGTGAAAGCACTGTATTGAGTTTGGGTAGAAATCCTAGGGCTGAGGTCCACATCGGTGTTAAGATTCAGATGGTGATCTGAGGGTTGAGGCCCATTATGAGTTTGTGTTTTGGGTATGGATCCCGGGGGCGAAGCCCACATTGAGGAAGAATTCCTTGGAGTGAGTGAGTAAAAAAAAAGAGTGAGAAAGAAGTCTTTGATGGTTAGACATATGTCCGGTGATGACATTGTGTGCTGTAGGGAGAAGCCTTAGAAACTAGAAGTGCGAGACGCGCTCTTATCTGGTATTCGGAATGGATTGATCTCGGCAAAGCACTTGATAAAGGTATCTCAACAGTAGAAGCCCGAGTGATTGATGAGATGACTAGTTGAGGAGATGGTGGATCGGTGAATGACCGTTTACCTGGATGTCCACACTAATTTGCCTTTGCTACGATACATGATATGGTTGGAAAATAAAGTAAGAAAAGTCTCTGCAATGAAAAGAAAAATAGACCGCCTATAACCAATAAGTGTGAAGCTACCCATGGGCGAGTATTAGGACCACCATAATGAGAAATGCCCAAAATGAAAAGAAAGAGACGATGCAATAAAAGAAGACCATATCATGTTGAGTATGCTACGGTAATCACAGAATGTGACCCAGACATCCAGATTGGTTAGACCCACTGGTCCGATTCTCCGAAGAAAAATCATTGAGTTGGCTGACTTAAGGAAAAAGCTGCGAAAGAGCCTTAGCACACACACACTAGGAGTCTAGTTCAGATCACCCATTCAGAGGATTGAGTTTGAGTATGACGAGTACTTTGAAGATTCTTTGGCTTTGACGCGAAGCATCCGTTGAGGACAAAAATATGTTTAGCTATCAAGATTATCTCGAAGAGAGGCACTATAGTGTGTTGAAAAAGAGTATCAGCATCGATAACATATTCTGCCGGGTATGGAATTTTGGGGGCGAGGCCCACATCAGTTCAGCAACAGTTTCTGCCGGGTATGGCATTCTGGGGGCGAGGCCCACATCAGTTCAGCATCAGTTTCTGTCAGGTATTGCATTCTGGAGGTGAGGCCCACGTCAGTTTAGTATCAGTTTCTGCCGGGTATGGCATTCTGGGGGCGAGGCCCACATCAGTTCAGTATCAGTTTCTACCGGGTATGGCATTCTAGGGGTGAAACCCACGTCAGTTCAGTATCAGTTTCTGTCGGGTATGGCATTCTGGGGGCGAAGCCCACGTTAGTTCAGTATCAATTTCTGTTGGGTACGACATTCTGGGGGTGAGGCCCATCTATGACATCAGATTAGTTCAGCCAGGTACGACACTCCGGGTATGGAGACAACAGATCAGCCAGGCACGGCACTCCGGGTAGGGAGATATCAGATCAGTTCAGCCAGGTATGGCACTCCGGGTATGGAGACATCAGATCTGTTTTGCCAGATACGGCACTCCGGGTATAGAGATATCACACTGCGACACCCTAGGTACGGGGTTAGTATTCAGACATTTGTGGCTCTCTAGGTACGGAGACGTCACCGCAACACCCTAGGTACGTGGTTAACATTTAGTCAATTGTGGCTCTCTAGGTACGGAGATGTCATCGCGACACACTAGGTATGGGGTTAGCATTCTGACATTTATGGCACTCTAGGTACGGAGGCATCACTGTGGCACCTAGGTACGAGGTTAGCATTCAGATATTTATGGCTCTCTAGGTACGGAGACGTCACCGCGACACCTTAGGTACGGGTTTAGCACTCGACATCTGTGGCACTCCGGGTATGGAGATATCACACTGCGGGTTAGCACTCAGACATTTATGGCTCTCTAGGTACGGAGACGTCACTGTGACACCCTAGGACGGGGTTAGCACTCAGACATTTATGGCAATCTAGGTACGGAGGCGTCACTGTGACACCCTAGGTACGAGGTTAGAACTCAGACATTTGTGGCTCTCTAGGTACGGAGACGTCACCGCGACACCCTAGGTACGGGGTTAGCACTCAGACATTTGTGGCACTATAGGTACGGAGGCGTCACTGCGACACCCTAGGTACGGGGTTAGCACTCAGACAACAACAACATCACTGCAGCACTCTAGGTACGGAGACGCAACCGCGACACCCTAGGTACGAGGTTTAGCACTATCAACTCAACACAGCAGGTGGACCATGTGGCAGCTGGCGAGCCAGGTAAGTAAAAATGCATTGCTCGTGCTTTCATAGGATTGTCATTGTCACACACTGCACAAGTCTCATCAAAGTGGGGCGACTGTAGGTATTGCATTTTTGCACATCAGCCCGATGATGAGTCTCGTATGGAGACAACTACCTCTTTAGTCATGAAAGTCGCGGGAAACGGACGTTGGAAGGGTAAAGTTGGGAAAATAGAATTTTTGGTGGATTTATCCAAGTTGTTTAGCTTCGGTTGCTTGTTGGACTTCCGTTTCAAAGCTTTTCTCAGGCCCAAAACCCCCATAGACCACTTACCAAACCCAAAATACCCAAGCCCACCAAGTCAAGCCAAGTCCACGCCCAAGGGAGGATGATTCACGCCTATATCCTCCCTAAATAGGTAAATACACATTTATCACATGTTTAAATCAAATAAAATCCATTCCTAATTAGAAGAAATCCCCTATATCCTTTTCCTAATCAAATCCAATCATAATCTTAAATTAGGAGATCTATTCCTTATTAAGGGGATGTCACCATCAATAGAAATCTTACTCCTAGTCGGATTAGGAAAGTCTTCTCTCCTTTGCCTATAAAAAGAACCCCTCACCACCATGCACAACCCTAGCTCATATACCTCTTTCACACACCTAAAGCACTCCCTTAAGCCTCCATTGCACGTCCAAGCATCCCATTGAAGCCCCCATTGCCGCACCACCAAGCCAGGAAACCTAGTTTTGCCGCACCTTCATACACTTCATCAATACCTTTCACGCCCAAGCCTCTTTTCATAGCCCTCCATTGCCGAATTTTAGCCACCATCCACAGCCCCAAAACACACCAAAACAAGCTTCAATGCAGCCCCAAAGTGCCGCAAATCACCCTCCAAACACAACCCCCATTCAACGCCCAAAACAGTCCCAAAAACGCCCCCACTGCACTGAACTACCGCAAATCAGCCCACTGACCTGATTTGTTTTACTGCGACTTTAGGCCATAAAACAGCCCCAAAATCACCTAAAAACTGCACAAAAAACTGCACAAAGTTCCCCTTAAAAGCCCTCAAAATCGCAAGCCAATTAGCCTCCAAAATCACCCAAAACAGTCCACTAATCGACCAAAACAGCGACCTAAAACGCAACAGCGAAACGGCAGTGAAACGGACTTAAAACAGCAGCCCGAGCATCAAAACAATGAGTAAAAACATTGAGTAAACAAATCAGAAAATTATAGGATCATTCGCCCTTCCAACGGACTTGGAACGCGCTTCCAAAAATCGACAAAAGAGGTTAGACCTGAGGGCACCTTTTTACTTATCTCCTTTATTTTTAGTTTATTTATTTTTGATATATAATTGCATGAGAGTCGTTTGAGGCATGATTTGATTGTTGGATGGACGGGACATGTGTTCCCTTTTGTGGTATATAGGATGGAAACCCGGACGTAAATTCCGTAGCCGAATCCGAATAGACGGTAGTGCGGTTTGTACTCGGGATACAACGCCACGTACCACTTAAGAGACATATGTATCGTTCCATCCAAATTTGTATTTGAGCATGACATAGTTCATAGGTTGTTTATTTATTGTTTTAAGCATGATTTAATTTAGTTTCGTTATTTAATTTTAAAGCATGATTATGTTATTTAGGCATGTTGTTTCTTTACTCGTTATGCATGATGTTTAGTTTAGTTTATATTCATATTTAAGTAATTATTTGTTTATGTTGGTTTGATGGCTCAATATGTTCGATGTGTGATATTGCGTGTTTGTTGTTTAAAGACTTACTTTCAAGCATGCAAACTTATATTAGGATTTATTTAGCGGAAGCATATTAGATCTAAAATACCCTTGAGCATGATTATTGAGTAGACTCGGTTGATTTATTGCACAAATTATATCATCACAAGTGGCATAAGTAAGGGACCATTCCGAACCCAACGGTTTGAGGTCTTCCCTTGCGAGGGGTGAGTGAGGCCTTAAACTATTTTCCCGGTTCACACTGGGTGGCGACTCTATTATTCTCCGGTTTAGTCCCCCGCGGACTACTCCGTACTCTCAACTAGGCCCTGAGCCTAGAACAGCATGCATCGCCCAAGTTCTGTGTCCTACATATAACTTATATGAATCATCAACACTGTATGTAAGCACTGCATTTTTACATGTAAGTCCCGATGAGGAGTCTCACACGGAGACACTACCTTTTAAGTCATGAAAGTCGCGGGAAACGGACGTCAAAAGGGAAAAGATGGAAATCAGTACTCTGTCGAATTTGACTCACTTGTTTAGCTTCAGACTCGCTGGTAGACCTTCGTTTTAAAATTCATCTAGCTTAAAATCCCCGCAAACCCATTTGCCTTGACCTAAAACCCCCGTAAGTAAGCCCACACACCACTAAGCTTACCACCAAACCCACCAACCAAAGCCAAGCCCAGGCCCAAACATGGCCCACACGCCCAAGCCCACTTAATACACATCCAAATAATTAAAATGCATATTTAACACATGGGGAATTAAATAAAATCTAAAAATCATATACCAAATTAAAATAAATATCAAATAAAATCATGCCTAATTAAAATCAATCAAGTATATTATATTCCTAACTAAACAAATCTCATGCCTAACAAAAAAAATTAAATATATCATATTCCTAATCTAGCCAAGACATGTCCCTCAATCAAATAATTGATTTTTCGTGTGTGACACTAATTGGTCTCCTTCCTATTAAAGCACATGGAAACCCTATCCTTAGTCTATAAAAGAAAAACTTTTTTTCACCCTTGCCTCCTCTCCAATTCATGCACATACAAGAAAGAAAAGTCTAGCATTCACGCCTAATACAAGAATAACAAGCAAAAATAATTCTCTTATTCTCCTCACCATAGCCGAGAATCATCAACCAAAACAGTCCCTTTTACCGTGACCAAAATACCTCTATAGAACCCCATTACCGAGACCAAAACATACCCTCATACAGCCCTTAAATCCACCGAAATAGTAAGCCATTAACAGCTCTTAATATAACCAAAAAACTGCTCCTGAACTGTCTCTCTACACCACCGAACCATTAACACACTGTAATACTGAAAATCCCAAGCCTAAAACAGTCACTGCACCACCAAAACTGCAGCCCCATTAACACACTGTATTACCGAAAATCACAAGCCTAAAATAGTCACTGTATTACCAAAAATCATAGCCCAAAACAGTCACAGAATTACCGAAAAATGGCAGCCCCAAATACCTTAAAACAGAAGCCTAAATCCCTAAAACAGTAAACAAAAAACTGCACTTTAAACCTCTAAAAAACGCAAAAACAGTGGCCTAAAAATAGCAGCAAAATAGCAGCAAAACAGAGTGAAAACAGCGGCCAAAACAGCAAAACAACGAACAAAAGATGTGAACCAGTGAACCAGAATAGTTACGGCGTGTTATCCCTTCCGACGGCCTTGTAACGTGTTTCCGAGAGTTGACATAAAAGGTTAGACCTGAGGGCACTTTTCGTATTTATTTTTTACTCATCTTTTAATTGTTTTATTTATTTATTTCGCATGAGAGTCTTTTGTGGATGCATGTTGTGGCTTTGAATGGATGGGAAAACGTGTCGTCTCTTGTGGTATATAGGATGGAAACCTAGACGTAATTTCCGTAGCCGAATCCGAATGGACGATAGTGCGGTCTATACTTGGGAGATAATTCCACGTACCACTTGAGTATACAGCACGTATTTTATTTCATGGTATCTTGATTTGTTTATTATCGTTATTTAATTTCTGCATGTTATTTGTTTATGTAATGATAAGATAAAGCGCATGGGCTTAGTAAGTCGGATTAAAGGTCCACCATTTCGAGGGGTTAAAATCCTTTACCACGATGCTTTATCACACCGGATGATGTATATTCGGTTGAATGTAAGAAGTGTCAATCGAGTATACGAAGTCCGATATTGTTGTCTTTATTTTTTATATGCATTATGTTATTAGCGCTTAGGCTTAGTACGTTGGATTAAAGGTTCTCCATTTCGAGGGGTTAAAATCCTTTACCACGATGCTTTGCCGCGTCGGATGATGTATATTCGGTTGAATTAAGATGTGTTCAATCGGATATACGAAGTCTGATATTGTTGTCTTTATTTTTTATATATGGATTATGTTATTAGCGCATGGGCTTAGTAAGTTGGATTAAAGGTCCTCCATTTCGAGGGGTTAAAATCCTTTACCACGATGCTTTACCGCGCTGGATGATATATTTTCGGTTGGATGTAAAACGTGTTCAATCGGGTATACGAAGTCTGATATTGTTGTCTTTATTTTTATATGCATCATGTTGCATTGTGCATGGGCTCAGTAAGTTGGATTAAAGGTCCTCTATTTCGAGGGATAAAAAGCCTACGGTCTACCTTTACCACGATACTTCGCCGCGCCTTTTATTTCGTTATTTGCTTTTCTTTGTATGTCATCTTCTTGCATAATCATGCAATATGTTGCATTGCGCATGGGCTTAGTAAGTTGGATTAAAGGTCCTCTATTTCGAGGGATAAAAATCCTACGGTCTACCTTTACCACGATACTTCACCGCGCCGGAAAAAGTGCATTGAATGTGAGATACGTTCAATCAGACACTTGAGGTCCTATATAGATGTGGGCATATGTCAAATCTCTTTTCTTTCATCACCGTTATTTATCTTTCAAATCGCATCATTGCACATTTATTCTATATTCATAATTGCTTCTTTAGTTATTTATTTTCATTATGCGCTTAATTGCCTTTCCTTAATATGCATGCTTGTATAAATGTTATTTGACCGCGCTTCTGTGTCAATCAATGTGAAGTTATATGTTTTCCGTCATTTTGATTTTCTTGATATCGCATGCTAGTACCGCTATGGTTTATTTGTGTTTCTGTATTCATGAATATTACGTACTTATGAAGTTATACGCTTGCCGTTATTCCAATTCATTTTTATGTATTTTTATATGAAAATATAAAAATGTGTTACATGTGAACTTAGATGAACCTTTGATTTATGCATGCGAACATAGAATTAGAATACCCTTAGGAATATATGTTGCTAGACTCGATTAAATTATTGCACAAATCATTTTATTACAAGTGGCATAAGTTAGGGACCATTCTGAACCCAACAGTTTGAGGTCTTCTCTTGCGAGGGGTGAGTGCGGCCTTAAATCATTTTCCTGGTTCACACCGGGTGGTGACTCCTTTATTCTCCAGTTTAGTCCCCCGCGGGCTACTCCGTACTCCCAACCAGGCCGCGAGCCCGGAACAGCATGCGTCGCCCAATTTCTATGTCACCACACTGTAATAAAGCCATTGGAGTAATAAGACGATAACTTCCACGCCTTATGAGAATCATTACTCTTAAATGTTCATAGTCATAGTTTTGTGAATAATCTGGGCGTTCACGAAGCGGAGAGACTAGCATGATGATATGATCCGTCCTTAAGTAGGGTAGCCGATCTCATAGGCTACTAGCGGAGATCCGTCCACTTGGTGTATCACATGGATGCATGAGTTGCTCGTGTCCATCGATCTAATCGCCGAAAGTTTTCATATGGAGTGTTTAACCCATGTGTCTATGAGAACTTTCATGTATCGATTATATGACTAGTCCTTAGACTTGAGATCTTTACAATCTTATGTGCGAATCAAATAACTTTGACATTCTTGTAGGTACTGTATTTTTGCATGTAAGTCCCCATGATGAGTCTCATTTAGAGGCACTACCTTTTAAGTCGCGGAAGTCGCGAGAAATGGACGTCGGAAGGGAAAAGTCAGAAATCAGTATTTTGTGGGATTTTATTCGCTCGTTTCGCTTCAGGTTCGCTTGTTGGACCTCTGTTTTAAACCCTTGGCCCAAACCCTCACTAAGTCACACTCCAAGCCCAATCCAAAAATAATTAAAATATTTAAAATACATGTCACAAATTAAATTAAAACTAATTAAATTGAAATGAAATGAAATGAAATGAAATTAACTTAAATTAAAAAAAAATGAAATTAAAGTAAATTAAAATCTAATTAAATTAAATACCTAATTTAAATAAATCACTCACCAATTTAAAGACATTCCCACCTAAAATACAAATATACTTTCCTTTAATAAATTAATTAAAATACACACATATTTAATTGATCTTGTTTCCTTTTTTAAAATCTCATGCACAAACCCTAACCCTAATAGATCACTATAAAAATAACACAAAATGCAACCCTAAAGATAGACTATTCACGACACAAACAATAAACAAAAAAATAAACCCTTAATACATTCTCCCTTCTCATCATCACCGAGCAACCAAAACAAAAAAATTACCCAGAAACCAAGCAACCATAACACTAAATAACAAACACCATGCGCAGCCAATAACAGCCCTGAAACAAGCCTCTTAAAGACCCTCACCTCCACGCCACCTCACGTACCAACGGCCTTCACGCCATTGCCCTTGCCTTCACCAGCCTGCTCCACGCACCATAGCCCCACTCCTCACAAATCTGCCCATTAGCCATACACTCACGCCATGCAACCCTAAAATAATGAAACCATGTAGCCATGGAAACACAACCAAGAATCCTAAACCCTAGCTCATCCATACGCCCCTCACGTATCAGCCACTATTCTTCACGCATCCATTGCCCCTCAACACACTACCAATCATTCACTCTCTCTCAAAGTCATGCCACACACTGCCACGTCCCTTCTCCACTAGCAGCAGGCTCACGCCCTTCATGCAACACATACCCCACAAATCACACGACTTACCCATTAACGCATCTTAATCCCACATCGACTAAAAGCAACCCTCACTCCTCAAACCACTCACGCCTCCCATAAGACACAGACACGCCTCTCATCTCTCTCGGCCCTAACAAACATAGCTCCCCCATGCATACGTAACAAACCACACAATCCACGTAAAACAGCCCCTCCTAAAGCCCTTAACCAGCAGCCTTTAAACCATCCGACAGCCCCTCTTTCAAACACAGAAACTGCCCCTCTCCATGCACAGAAACTGCCCAAAACTGCACCTAAAAACTGGCCAAAATAGTCCCGAAGACCACCTAAAATACACCTCAAACAGTCCAGAATTCGCCCCAAAACAGTGAGAAAAACTACAGTCCAAAACAGTGGCAAACCAAAAAAGTTGCGGAGTTTTAGCCCTTCTGACCACCGTATAACGCACGTCTGAGAGTCGACATAAAAGGTTAGACCTGAGGGAACCTTTCTTATTTCTTTCAATTCATATTTTAATTGTTCATTGAATTTTCTTCGCATGAGAGTCATTGGTTAATGTGTGTTGTGGCCCTTGTATGAATGGAAAATGTGTCGTCTCTCATGGAATATAGGATGGAAACCCAGACGTAAATTCCACAGTCGAATCTGAATGGACGGTAGTGCGGTCTGTACTTGGGAGACAACTCCACGTACCACTTGAGTAAACGACACATATTTTGCTTTATTTTATCTTGTGTATTTATTATCCGTATTTTATATTCCGCCATTTAATTTTCGTATGTTATTTGCTTGTGTAATGATGATATAGTGCGCATGGGCTTAGTATGTTGGTCTAAAGATCCTATATTTGAGAGAAGAAAAGTCTAAAAGACTAACTTTACAACAGTTCTTTGCCACGCCGGACGAAGTATGTTCGATTGAATGTGAGATACGTTTAATCGAGCATACGAAGTTGTTGGACAGTTATGACCCATAGCGTCACTATTTGTACAGATCATTGTGTTTTTGTACAAATAAACTATGTGACAAGGGAAATTGCACTCTTATCATTTGTGATTAGATCACCAAGATATATAAATGATGAGAGGTCTTTATGATTTGTTCCTTGATTGGGAATGATATGAGACAGTATCAATCAACGAAGGATAAATCATTAAATATCCCTAGTCAGAGTATTATCGAGATTGGACATCGATAAATACGTAAAAGACTAGTATCGTACTTGTGCGCGTTGTAAGGGCACAACGACGTAGTTCTCATATACTTAAGTATTGGATACGTATGCAAGTGCGGTAGGAGGTTGTGTTTCACCGACGGTACAGGAAACAGCTTCGCTCTGGATAGACCCCCTCAGAATCCCATTGGTAGTTTGACTATGTGTCTATGGGAGTCCGACATCAGGGTAGGTGTATTTGGTCTTAACTTGAGACTTGCACCGTTAATGCTTACGACAATCAATATACTTTGGTTGAGGTCGTCTAGGGCTTTAACCGGTTCTGTGTACGCCGATACTAGGTATATTGAGAATCGTAGAGTATTGGGTGTGATGTCAAGACGGAAGTATCACTCCAGTCATAGTGGAGATGATGTCACGTAGGATACGGTATTAGTACTCTTAAGTGCTGCGCGGCCATCGGGATATTATGACTAGGTCATGTATATCCGATTATAGAGACTAGTTACCAGACATCCGACATGTGCTTCGTACGGGGCAGACACAACTCCAGCCCCAGGCCTAGCATGTGACAGTCCGATACTGGATCGAAATACGCAATACTACGGTATACTACGCTTGATATAGATCACATATTCCTGTAAGAATATTTCCGGAGAATTGGATAGGCATGGCGTTTTGCTAGAAGCCAACCTTGTCTTGTAAATCGGTAAAACGTAGTACTTGGTACGTACGTGTTCGGATAGTCCGACGACCCGATTTACTGCCAACATATCCGAGGATCTCTTGGGTCGCGTCCCAATGATACACCGATAAGTATGACTCGCACTTTAATTAATCTGAGATTAATTCGATGAGAGAGAAAATTAATCTAGGATTAATTTCAGAGATATTTTATCTAGGATAGAATATCAATAAAAGAGAGATAACGATTAATTTGGAATTAATCGGCAAATTAATATATTTGATATATTAAACGAAATTGGATTTCGACGTGGAATGGAAATTGGATTTTAATTCGGGCGAACGAATTAATTTGGAATTAATTCGTTAGCGACGTGAATATTGAATTCGCTAGGCGTAATCATTTAATTACGACGCAACGGATAAATCGTTAATTTGGAATTAACGAACCCGAGCCCGAGTGTGATTGCGAGCGCATTCGTATTTCGAATTCGAGTGCGGCACGCAAGTCACATCAAGCGTCAAATCATTCGTCACATCAAGTGTCAAATCACATGTCACTTTGAGTGATGTGACAATTTGATTTATTGATATTGACTTGATGTGAGTTAGTGGAGTGGTTGGAATGTTTGGTATGTACTTGATTTTTGAAATCAATTATATTTGATTTACCATTTGACTTTTGACAAATTTTATTTGGTAAATCATTAATATATTTTGGAAAATATATAAACCAAACATATACATTTTTTAAAGACTAACCTAACACATTTCTCTCTTCTCTCCACCTCACTGTTTTGCTTGGAAAAACCGAGCAGTGGGAAGCAAATTCAAGGGTTTTGTGGCAAAATCCAAGCGAGCTAGCACTCCCGAGAGACATATGAAGGTGTTAGGGACACTTACCCTTGAGCCGGGAATCGTTCGACCAAGATTCGAAGTTCAAATTGATGAAGCAAAACTGAATTTTTTGGACAGAAAATCTGCACTGCAGTTCACGCCTATCCAGTGAGCATTTTGGAGTTTTGTTCGTCGTATCGTCTCAACCGATCGATGTGAGTATTCCGCAACTCCTTTGAGATGTATTTCACACTTTATCATGCTTGTTTAATGATCTTGGGACCTAGATAATCACCAACAATGGTATCAGAGCCTAGGTGCAAGCATGAAATTTTAGGGCTTAAAAATTTGTGTAAATTTGTTTTGAGCATGATTTGAATGAATTGATTGTTTGAGTATGCTTATAACATGTTTAATTGCATATTGGTTGGATCAATTTGTTGAAAATTCATTTGGAATAATTTTCCCCAATATTTTATGTGTTGGCCGAATGTGATAGGGTTTTGGAATTCTTGGAGTTTTTTCATTTTGATTCATTGGATGAGTTGTAATGATGTTGGATGATGTTAATTTGAGATTGAATTGGATTTAATTTTGAATTGAATAAAAATCCCCAAATTCTCACCTTGGCCGAATTGGATATGCCCTAATGTTGTCTTGGAATTTTGATTTTATGAACATTAGATGTGTATGAAATCATTTGGGAAGTTAATTCATTGTCGATTATGTAATTAATCGGATTGAATTCAAATCGGACAAAATTACTTTCATTGGCCGAGACTTAGAAGCATGTAAATGGGTTTGATTTTTCATTAATGTGTTGGACATGTGATGATGATGTTAGGCATGATTAATTAGACTTATTTGATGTTTCGGAAATATCGATTTAGGTGATTAATCATCATAAGCACTTTAGCTTAATTAGATTATGAAATTGGATTTTATGAATTTAATTAATCGGGCCTTGAATTGGATTTGGGCTTTTAAAGTTGTAAATGGGCTTATTGGGTTTTGTTGTACAAAGTGGGTTTAGGCCCAATGGATTGGATCCAATTGGCCCAAAACCACTTCCGTTAAGCCCAATTGCGACTTAATGAACCTTTAAAGTTTAATTGGGCCTAATGGGCCAAGATTGATTTATGGGCTTATGGGGTAAATCCCGGATTGGATTTTGGTTATTCGGTTTGACCCGAGTTGACCAAAAGTCCACGCCTTAACAAATCAATTAAAAGCCCATTAGACTTTAATTGAATTGACGTTGGACGTTAATCGGTCTTTGAGACACGTTACGATTAAATTTGGAATTTAAGTCGTAAAAGGTTTATTATTAAAGTGTGATATTTAATTTGGAGTTAAATAACGAATTAGAATTGAATGCATATTAAATTGGATTTAATGACGTAGTTCAATTTAATTCGAGAATCCGTACTTTGAGTACTTATTCGCAAAACGAGTTTGACTCGAACAAAATCAAATCGTTGTTTGAACATTGGATGATCACTAATTATCAGATTAATTAATTTGATTAGATTGATTGATAACATGCTTTGTGTGAATACATGGTTGTGATGAATGAATAATGTATATCAGATGGATATTAGTCGGGTAGGGGCAATTTTGGAAATTGTTGTAATAAATTTGATTTATTAAATTGGACCTGCGTGTCCAGCCTTTTCACCTCTGTTCTCTTTGTATTCTCTTCTCACCTATTCCCCTCAATGTAAATGAGGTTTCTTTAGAAGTGTAGTGTAACGGGTAGAAGTAATACAAGTGCTAGCATGAGAGAGAAAGGGCGAGATCTGATCTAGGATCAATGTGTTAAGTATCCATCCGCATATCATTATTATTTATTTTCATATGCGCTTTATTATGTATTTAGAATGCATGTTTAAGGGTGTATGATGATGAGACCTTCACAAAGATAATAAATTGGTAGCCAATTTGCACGCGAAAAACCCTCATCAAATATCATGCGTTTTTCCTTCCATTGAGTGATTCTTACTCAAGATCCGAGATTGTCATTGGGTTGTTGGCCAAAGTCAAGCTCTTTGTCCGTCGAAGATGTGTTTGAATCACGAGAGTTTTGTTCCATATCGGTGTCTTGTCCAAGTTGTGGTTTGTTGGCCAAAGTCAAGACCACTTCTTGTCACTCGACATTGATTACGAAGCTTTCCATGGTCAATGGGTCGCGCTTGACTGGGATCATTAGGTTTGTTGTGCCAAAGCCAAGGCCTAGTTGATTCAGAGGAAAACGGTTAGGGTACATATTGGATATATAGGCATATATACGATATATGTTTCGGACTTGGATGTCCACCTACTTGACATAGGAATTGGATTGGATCCAATTGATCTTAGAGATCTACCTAGTTAATTATCATACAATTTGTTGGCCAAAGTCAAGATTGTGTGACATTTAACGGGATCCTAGCCCACTAGGAAACACGGTTTCCCGAGTACTCGACAGAGGGTTAGAGGCTCGCCGAAAAATAGTGGGAGGCAAGGATTGAATTTGCAATATTCGTTCAATTACTCGCCATACGCGCTCAAACATATATCACTCGTCAAATAACTAAAAGTATTAGTTGGACTAATATTTAATGTTGTTTTTAATTAATATAGTTAGACTATATTCAAATAAATTCAATAAATAGTTGATTTTATAATTGGATTATAGTAATCAATATAATTGAACTAATATTATAGTTGATTGAATAATTGGATTATTATAATCATTATGATAAATAGTACCTAAAATAATTGATTAAATAGTTGGACTATTAAAGTCAAGAAACATTGAAAAGTTGGACATTTAAATATAATCTTGGATTACAATATTTAAATGGTTTAAATTTTTCAAATTGGGAATGAAATTTCAGGATGGTCCTGGAAATAAATAATAAGTTACTTTATTTGATAAAATAACATATTATGCCTAAACCCGGAATTAAGCAAGTTAGTGGAACATAATCTTTGGAAGTATTATGTGATGATGACTTATAGTGCTTAATTTAATGTACTTGTTATAAATCTATGTTTAGATTTAAGAAGTATTATATTTGCAATTAATAATTCTTGGAGAATTAATGACTAATCTCAAGGAGATAAAGTCAAACTTTGCAATTAGTTAAGTAGCGCAAGGCGCACTTTACGTCAATATTCTAGAAATCCAAGGCTTGGCCAAAGACTTCTGAAATATTAAGAAAGGGTAAGGCAAAATCATTATGATCTTCTGGGAAGATAAAAAGGACATATCCTAAAATGTCTGCTTAAATGTGGCAAACGGGATCGCGTAAGCGTGACTGCCGTTTGGACAAAGCAGATATGAAGGAATTAAAGAAAGGGCAAGGCTCTGACTTTAAGGATGTTTGTCAATATTATGTCCATTACTAGTATTAAAATTGGATTTTAAAATACTTAGTATGGTACATAAAATATATGGATTGATGTTCAGAATCTGCTGTGAGCAGGATACTGACTTCAAGCTGAGGTTAATCTGCGAATCGGAAACGGGACGAAAGTCGCTGTTTCGACCATAGATACCTAAGTTTAGGAACTACCTTCAGGTATGCAGGTTATTCGATCCATTTGATATAGATCACATATTCCTGTAAGAATATTTCCGGAGAATTGGGTAGGCATGGCGTTTTGCTAGAAGCCAACCTTGTCTTGTAAATTGGTAAAACGTAGTACTTGGTACGTACGTGTTCGGATAGTCCGACGACCCGATTTACTACCAACATATCCGGGGATCTCTTGGGTCGCGTCCCAATGATACACCGATGAAGTATGACTCGCACTTTAATTAATCTGAGATTAATTCGATGAGAGAGAAAATTAATCTAGGATTAACTTCTGAGATATTTTATCTAGGATAGAATATCAATAAAAGAGAGATAACGATTAATTTGGAATTAATCGGCAAATTAATATTTTTGATATATTAAACGAAATTGGATTTCGACGCGGAATTGAAATTGGATTTTAATTCAGGCGAACGAATTAATTTGGAATTAATTCGTTAGCGATGTGAATAGTGAATTCGCTAGGCGTAATCATTTAATTACGACGCAACGGATAAATCGTTAATTTGGAATTAACGAACCCGAGCCCGAGTGTGATTGCGAGGGCATTCGTATTTCGAATTCGAGTGCGGTACGCAAGTCACATCAAGCGTCAAATCATTCGTCACATCAAGCGTCAAATCACATGTCACTTTGAGTGATGTGACAATTTGATTGATTGATATTGACTTGATGTGAGTTAGTGGAGTGGTTGGAATGTTTGGTATGTACTTGATTTTTGAAATCAATTATATTTGATTTACCATTTAACTTTTGACAAATTTTATTTGGTAAATCATTAATATATTTTGGAAAATATAAACCAAACATATACATTTTTTAAAGACTAACCTAACACTTTTCTCTCTTCTCTCCACCTCTCTCAATTCACGCCCAAGGGGCAGTGAAAACAGCTCACTGTTTCGCTGGGAAAAACCGAGCAGTGGGAAGCAAATTCAAGGGTTTTGTGGCAAAATCCAAGCGAGCTAGCACTCCCGAGAGACATATGAGGTGTTAGGGACACTTACCCTTGAGCCGGGAATCGTTCGACCAAGATTCGAAGCTCAAATTGATGAAGCAAAACTGAATTTTCTGGACAGAAAATCTGCACTGCAGTTCACGCCTATCCAGTGAGCATTTTGGAGTTTTGTTCGTCGTATCGTCTCAACCGATCGATGTGAGTATTCCGCAACTCCTTTGAGATGTATTTCACACTTTATCATGCTTGTTTAATGATCTTGGGACCTAGATAATCACCAACAGAAGTCCCATATCCTTGTCTTATTTATTTTATATGCATTGTGATGTGATGCGCATGGGCTTAGTATATTGGTCTAAAGCTTCTCTATTTGAGAGAAGAAAAGTCTAAAATACTACCTTTTCGACAATACTTTGTCGCGCTTTTTAATATTCCGCCATTTATTTTCTGCAAGTTATCTGTTTATATTTTGATAAATAGTGTGCATGGGGTTAGTATGTTGGTCTAAAGGTCCTCTATTTGAGAGAAAAAAAGTCTAAAAGACTACCTTTACGACAGTACTTTACCGCGCCAGACGAAGTATGTTTGGTTGAATGTGAGATATGTTCAATCGATCATGCGAAGTCCTATATCCTTGTCTAGTTTATTTTTATGCATTGTAATGTCATGCACATGGGCTCATCAAGTTGGATTAAAGGTCCTCCATTTCGAGGGATCAAAAGCGTAAGGGCTACATTTGCCATGGTATTTTGCTGCGCCTTTTATTATTCCGTTATTTGCTTGCTGTATGCCATTTCCTTATTTAATCATGCATCATAACGTAACGCGCATGGGCTTATTACGTTGGTCTAAAGGTTTTCTATTTGAGGGAAGAAAAGCCTAAAAGGCTACCTTTACCACGATACTTTGCCGCGCCATTTATTATTCCGATATTTGCGTTTTTGTATTGCATCATTGCACATTTATTTCAATGTATAATTGCCTCTTGAATCATCTCTTTGTATTTCACATCTAATTGCTTCTCTTCATTATGCATGCTTGAGTAATTGTTAATTACTTGTTTTTCCGTATGCGTAAGTACAATACGTTTATGAAGTTTTATGTTTACCATTATTCCGTTTTACTTTAATGTATGCTTGAGTAATTGTTATTTACTTGTGTTTCCGTATGCGTAAGTACATTGTGTTCATGAAATTATGTGTTTGTCGTTATTCCATTTTACTTTTACGTATGCTTGTATAATTATTATTTACTTGCATTTCCGCATCCATGAATATAATATGCTTATAAAATTGTATGTTTGTCGTTATAATGACTTACTTTCTAAGCATGCAAACTCAGATATAAGTTATATGTAAGCTTAGATATGAGTTTTATTTTTATGCATGTGAACTTAGGAATAGAATACTTTTGAACATATATGTTGCGTAGATTCGGTTAATTCATTGCACAAAGCATATCATTACAAGTGGCATAAGTAAGGGACCATTCCGAACCCAACGGTTTGAGGTCTTCCCTTACAAGGGGTGAGTGTGGCCTTAAATCACATTTTCCCGGTTCACACCGGGTGGTGACTCCATGTTATTTCTCCGGTTTAGTTCCCCCATGCGCTATTCCGTACTCCCAACTAGGCCGCGAGCCTAGAACAACGTCGTCCACATCTGTGTCCTATAGTCTGGCGACTCCAGTGGGGATAGAGAATTGGCCCCGAAATAATGCCTTGTGATGTTTATGATTTGTGCTTTATTTAATCGTGTCTATAGTGGGTTAAAATGGGTTTAATCAAATGCATCTTTTAAGCTAGGTAATGGTTTGGTGTCTTCCTTCATTCACTACCTTTCTATAAGGAAAAGCTGTGAAGGCACCTAGATAATTATTACCCGTAGGTCGTTGTGATAGACAAATTTGGATGACTCGTTGTTTATTCCTGTCACCAAGTGATAAGAGCCTAAGAGGCTTGGGCATTTAAGAGAGTGCGCTCCACCCTCCCTCTGGGGAATCTACATCAGGAAATTCATTTGACAATTAGTCACACACCATAACTCGTTGGCAGGCACCTTAAGGTATAAAAAAGGTAGGCTCACTTGGTCGCTTGAACCCTTGAGTGGGGAGTCCTAGTTGTGGGCAATCATTCGTCGGTGAGAGCCTTTGTCCGCACTCCTATAAACCCACCTGTGAACCTTAGTCGTAGAACTAGTAGAAGTTATTTCTTTATTTTTGTGTTTGGGACTATCGTCATTTGGATTCGATTGAACTTCTTGTCAGAAATGCGAACTTGTTGGGCCATTTAAACTGGGACGAGTTCGTATCTTATGACAATTCGGCCAAAAGCTTCTAAAATGGCGATGGGCCACCGTGTAGAAATTATTTCTATATGTTTATGTTTGGGAACATCGTCATTTGTATTCGATTAGACTTCTTGTCAGAAATGCGAACTTGTTGGGCCATTTAAACTAGGATGAGTTCGTATATTATGATAATTGGGCTAAAAGTTTCTGAAATGTCGATGGGCCATTTTATGTATGGGCCTCTCATCATTTGGAGTTGTTTAGCCGCGTTATTGCAAAGTGTAAACCTGTTGGGCCTTTTTCAACTGGGACAAGTTTGTGCCGCGCAATAGCGTGATTGAACGCTTTAAAATGATAATGGCCCAACTAGTGTGAAGTTTTTATGAGCTTATATATCACATGCATTGCACACATACATGCTGACTGAGAATTTTAAAAGACATCGTAGATTCCCGTTGGGTTAGGGAAGAGGGAAGACTCACTAAAAGGCCGATAACAAACATGAGTGAATCAGAGAACGAGGTATCCCGTATGGATTAGTTAGAGACCAGTCTCGCCAAGATTACTGAACAGTTGCAAGCCCTGACTACTGCTATGGAAAATATGGTTGTGCACTGTGCTGGGGGAAATTCTGATAATGTGAGGCGTGAGAAGCCTCCGAACGGGTTGGGGGATGACATCCCGACTTTGGATGATGATATGGCTGAATATGCGGCAGGAAGAATGATTGGGTCTCAAGCAGAATTATAGAAGCTTTGGGATCAGGTAGAATCGGTTACCCACAAGGTGAGGGGTAAACATGAGGATTTGCTAGATTATGAGGCAATGACCTCTGAAGAACAGTTGCCAGCTCAATTCAAGATGCCAGATATGGCCAAGTTCAACGGGAATGGGGACCCAAGGGTCCATCTCCGGCAATATGTCTTGGTAATGAGTTCAGTGGGCCTATCATAGCGCCAAGTCCAAAAGATGTTCGGATGTCACTTGAGGGGGCGCCAGTAGTATGGTATCATAGCCTTGAGAGGAAGGTCAATGAAGATTGGAGGGAACTGGCTGATGCCTTCCTAAAACAGTATGTTACAGTCTTAGAGATCGACTTGTCGCTCCGTGACTTGGAGAATACTAAGCAAAAGCCCGAGGAGAGCTTGAAAGACTATGTAGACCACTGGAGGAGTCAGCTTTTGAAGATGTAGACTTGGCCCTCGGAAAATGACCAAATAAAGATGATTATCAAGGGTACTAAGGTCTCAATTTATGGTAAGCTGAGGAGGATGACCTACATGATTGCGGATTTCCGACAGTTGAGAGAGACTGTTATGGATATTGAAGAAGAGGAGGCTGAAAACAGAAAGTTTGATGGCCAGAATAGAAAGACTTTTGGGGGGTCTTCTAAGACCAAGCCCGCTACTGCCGAGGTCGCTACCATCAGGAACAAGTGATTCTCCAATCTTGGTAGACCTTTGTCAAAGGTTTTTTAAAAGTTAAAGATGCAAGGACTTCTAAAACCTTTGGAACCTAGGCCATTTCCGAACCCTGTTCCGTTGTACCTCAACCTAAACCAATACTGTTACTTCCATCAAGAAAAAGGCCATGACACCGACAACTGTACCCGCCTTAGGCATGAGATCCAAAACCTCATTGACTCCCATAAAATACCCGACCCAGGAAAAAAACAACCCAATACAAACAGAAACCCTCTACCAAACTACCACTCCGTTCCACCACCCACCTACATGATCAACTCCGGCCTGCTCGAAACCTTTGTCCTCCAAACTCTCAACCACCAATGCTTAAGAGTGTGGCCACAAAGGAAGAATCATGTTAGATTCTTGGGTTAACACGATTCATGACACTATCAACATCATACCTTTGATCATATTGGTAGACACTTTCCATACCCTAGGTCAATAGGTGGGGATACAGTGAGGCAAGGGACCGTATCATATGTAAATTGCATACAGAATGGGTATATATCTTTCCTTCTCATTTGGGGGCCTTGGCATGTTGCTAGATGTCAACCTTAGTCATTGAAATCGAACGACCATCTGATCGGAGGATAATTTTTGTTCGATTAAATTATCACGATTCATTTCATGTCCAATTGGAGGGGAACCCAAAAGGTCACACATAACAAAGTCGAAATCAATGGTTAACAGTACACAGTACATATTTAATAGCATATATGATTGCTGTATGAATTGTTCATAAATGGTTCAATGTGTTTAATTATTGAACATATCATTTATGAGGTTCCATAGTGGCTTAGGGATTGGTGAATGACGATAGGGGCACTTTTGGAATTGGAATTAATAGATTAAAAAATTACTATTCATGTGAATAGTAACACGTGAATAGTACCACGTGAATACTATCGTGTGAATAGTAACTCATGAATAGTAAAAAATTTTGTTATTTGTTTTGAATTCCAATTCGGCCCAAACTCTTATTAGGATTTTATAATCTCATTAAACCACTAAATTAAGATCCAATAGCTAAGATTAAATTAGCTTTTATCCCACATCGGATTCTTAATTAATTTTGTTGCATTTGGAGCACTATATAAAACCAATGAATTCTTCAAAAAATATTTGCACCAAACCTTTCATACCTTAGGTTTATATAAGTGAGCAACTCTAAATTTTAAGAGTAAGCCACTGATTTTGAGGATCCTTAAGTCTAATTGGCTAGAGGAACCTCGAGTTAAAAGTTTTGAGGTATTTGTCTAGGATAACACCAAGGGCAAAATACCCGTGCACTCAAGGCGTAGTCTTCTCATTGCGTTTTGGCTTTGGTGTGTGCATCTTTGGAGACCACACACTTGGGTGGCTCCTTGGAACATAGAAGAGTTTAATGAGTTCGAGAAAAGCTTGTAGATTGGAGGGAGGACTGGAGGAGTCTACGGTTCAAGTAAGTCCTTTTTCTTTCTTTATTTTAATTAGAGTTCTTATGATAGTTAGCATGTTTAGGTTTATGTTCTTTGCATGTTTTATTAGTTTTATGCTTAAAATATATATAGTAACATGCCTAGGCTTGTAGAATAATCAAAACAAATGGGACTTGGGCAAAGGGAAATCAGCATCATAATTTTGTATTTTTGCCCCTGTGCACTCACGGCCGCTTCCCAATAATTTAATCCAAGATAAATTCTCAACGAAATTAATCCCAGATTAATTCTCTTTTTAATCAATCCCATATTAATTTATTGCCATAATTAATCCCAGATTAATTTTCTCTCTCATAATTAATCCCAGATTAATTTTCTGTTCGAGTCAAATCTCAACGGTGAATCTTCGGGAAGCGACCCAAGAGATCCCTGGATATGTTGGTAGTAAATATGGTCATCGAACTAACTGAATATGTGCGTACCCGGTACCACATTCTTACCGATTTACACGACATGGTTAGCTTCTAGCAAAGCACCGTGCCTACCCAATTCTCTAGAAATATTCAACGAGGAATATGTAATCTTTGTCAGGTGTAGTATACATAGTATTACGTATTACGATCCAGTATCGGATGTCACATGCTAGGCCTGGGGCTGGAATTGTGTCTGCCCCGTACAAAGCATATATCGGATCTCTGGTAACTAGTCTATATAATTGGATAATCATGACCTAGTCATATTATCCCGATGACTGCAGTACTTAAGAGTATTAGTTTCGTATCCTACGTGATCATCATCTCCATTTGACTGAAGTGATACTTCCACTTGACATCACACCCAATACACTATGATTCTCAGTATACCTAGAAGAGGCGTACACAGAACCTGTTAAAGTCCCGGGCGACCAAAACCAAAGTATATCGATTGTCGCTAGTATTGGCGATGCAAGTCTCAGGTTAAGACCAAATACACCTACCATGATTCGGATTCCCATAGACACGGTCATACTACCAATGGGATTCTGAGGGGTCTATCTGGAGCGAAGCTGTTTCCATACCATCGGTAAACAGAACCTCCTATTACACTTGCATGAGTATCCAAGACCCAAATATATGAGAACTATGTTGTTACGCTTCCATAACACGCACAAGTGTAATACTAGTATATTTCGCACTGTTGATGCAAAGTCTCGATAATACTACAACTAGGGATATTTAATGATTAAACCTTAGTGGATTAATATTGTTCATATCTTATTAATATGGTACTAATCATATAGACTTTTATCATTTATATATATATATATATCCCGGTAATCCAATTACAAATGATAAAAGAGCAATTTCCATTGTCACATAGTTAATTTGTGCAACAATACCATGTTATGTATAAATAGTGATGCTATGGGTCATAATTGTCCAACAATCTCCCACTTGGCCTATAGCCAATCACTCAAGTGTCCTACACCTGAAATATATACGGGTCGCTCAAACTTCTACTGAGAAACAACTTTCGTTAGCGGATTCACAATGTTATCATCTGATGCGATTTATTCGATCATCACATCGCCACGATGTATGATCTAACGAATCAGATGAAGTAGTCGAAGTACATACTTGGATCGTTGATGAGACCTTAGTTCCTCAGCCTGTGTTGTAGCCTAGCTCAACTGTTAACAGAACTACTCTTAATCTAATTAGGAAAATTATATATCCAAAATGCTTCTTTTGCTGCCTTAGCTGAAGCAATATTCCGCTCTTGTTATTTATTCGGTAATAGCTTCTTGCTTGGAAGATTTCCAGCTCACTGTTCCGTTATTCAAACTAAATACGTACCCTAATTGTGACTTAATGTCGTCTTTGTCGGTTTGGAAACTTGCAATGGTGAACCTAGTCACTTCAAGTTCTTATTCTCCATAAATTAAGAAAGCATCCTTAGTTCGTCTAAGATACTCAAGGATGTTCTTTACATCAATCCAGTGACCATCACATGGATTGGCCTTATAGCGTCTACATATGCTCAAAGCATATGAGACATCAGGTCACATACATTTCAAAAACGTACTAGCTCTGGGAGGGTTGTCAGCAGCTTTCTAGATCTATCCCAGTAGATCTTCAATCCTAGAATAAAGTCTGCTTCTCCCAAGTATTTCATGGAGAATTTTAATGAAAGCTAAGGTTTCACCGATTATATTATGGGAATGTTATTACTAAGAAGCAATACATCATCAACTAATATGACAATCATTGTCAATGCGCTCCCACTAACCTTCTTATATACACAAGAATCATCTTAGTTTTGAATTAAATCATATATCATTATGATTACATCAAAATGCTGGTTCCAATAATGCAATTCTTGCTTCAATCCATAAATGGATCGATTTAACTTGCAAACCTTGTTTGTTTGTTTTGGTATGACAAAATCGTCAGGATGTTGTAAACATCCTCCAATAGGTTTTCGTTTAAGGAAAGCGGTTTTGACGTTCAATTGCCATATTTCATAAATGAAATATGCAGCACTAGCAAGCATTATCCGAATGGATTCAATCATGGCAATGGGTAAAAGGTTTCATCGTAGTCGACACCATCTTGATGACGATACCCTTTCATGTACAAGCCTAACTGTGTACATTTGTATGTTTTCATCCATGTTTGTCTTCCTTGAAGACTTATTTAGTACCAATAGGCACAATGCCTTCCGGTACATCAACCAGTGTCCAAACTTGGTTGGTATGCATGGAATCCATTTCGGACTTCATGGCACTTTGCCATAAAAGGAGTCGATACCTTGTATCACTTCCTCATACGTAGCCGGTTCGTCATCCTTAATAAGATTGATATCTACATGAGGTGAGATCAGAAACCTATACCTCCCAGGTTGTTTTCTGACTCTCTCCGACTCACGCGGTTCTTTTATATTCGAAGATTTTTGGTACAGTTTCATCCCTGATGAACTGTTGGTGTTCTGTGAGGACTCGGTGCCTAGAACAATATTACTCCAATTTTCATCGAGTTTTACTTTCCTCCCACTTACCACTGCATATAGGTGCTCCTCTTAGGAAAACCGCATGTAGAGCAATAATTATATTGTTCTCTACTGATTTGTATAAGTACTATACTTTAGTTTCCCTAGGACAACTACAAATAAGCACTTATCCGATTTGGGTTCTAGTTTGGTATCATCCAAACATTCAATTATATGCCCAACATTCCCAAATATTCAGGAATGAGAAACCTGGTTTCTTTCCTGTTCATATCTAATATGAAGTCTATCTAATAGATTTTCATGGAACCTTATTCAAAATAAGTATTGCACTGTTTAATGCGTAAGCGACTCATCATCAACCTTACTATGACCATCAAAGTTCGGTTTCTCTGTTCGGACACACATTCAAATTGAGGTGTTCCGTGAGGAGTCCACTGTAAAGAATACCATACTCTTTTAAATAATCGAGAAACTTATTGCTTAAGTATTTCCACCACGGTCCAAATGTGATGTTTTAATTCTTTACCGGTCTATTTTTATACTTCACGTCGAAACCCTTTGATTATATTAAAAGTTTCTGATTTGTGTTTCATAAGATACACATAACCGTAACGCGATGCCACATCCATAAAGTTTATGAAGTATTCATATCCACCTCTAGCCTAGCTAGACATGGTCCCACTTACGTCACTATTAACGAGGACTAACAGATCGGTGGCACTTGCACTTTTACCAAGTAAAAGGTATTTTAGGAACTTTGCCTAATAAACTAGATTCGTAGACATTATTTGAATTAGAATCAAATCTGTCCTAGTACCCACTCTTCAAAAGTGTGGATATACGAGTCTTGTTAATGTGTCCCAGACAACAATGCCATAAATAAGTCTCAACTGATTTATAAGGTTTGAGCTTTTGTTTGTCATATTATATGTATGAGATTAATTTATATTCTAAATATAAATATTGTTATTCACATCTAATGTGCTTATCTCAATATCTTTTTTATAAACAAAACACTTAGTGTTTTTGAATATAAAAGTATAACCGCAACGGGTTAAACTAGATATAGAGATAATGTTTATAGTCAAACTAGGTACATTATAACAGTTTCCTAATTTAAGTACATGCCCAAAGGGCAGTTCCAAAACTTAGGTTCCCACAACCAAAACAGCGACTCTCATCCCGATTCCGACTCGCAGTTCAATCTCATCTGAAGCTACTCTCCTGTTAATTAGCAGATCTCGCACATCAGTACATATATTTATGTACCATATCAAGTATCTAAAATCCAATTTTAAAACCAGCAGTGGACATGTTTATAACAAACAGACCTGAAGTCGGATCCTTGTCCGTCTTCACTTCCTTCATGTATGCCTTGTCCATACGGCAGTCACGCTTCCAGTGACCCTGTTTGCCACAATTTAGGCAGACATCTTGGGATATGTCCTTTGTCTTCCTAGAAGACAATGACGATTTTGCCTTTGCCTTTGCCTATTTTCATATCCCTAGAAGCCTTCGGCCAAGTCTTGACCTTTTGGGATGTCGAAGTAAGATGCGCCTTGCGCTTCTTGCCATTTTACAAGCTCTGGCTCTGTATCATTGAGCATAGCCATTAACTCTCCAAGAGTTTTTTCTCTTGCAATTAGTACTTCTAAGATTTAAGAATAGATCTATGAAGATCCTTCAATTTCAACTTCATGGTTTAAGGATCCAATCCTTAGTTCTGACGAAAAAATTAAGGAGTCATTACGGTAAGCATAACAGATTGAGCACTAAAGTTATCATCACTATGAGTCTTCCAAAGCTCATGCTCTACTATTTGTTCAACTCCGGACTTAGGCCCGAGAGGTCGCTCTATCAAATAGATTAACTTCTCAATTCCCAGGACTATCCTGAGATTTATTTTCCAATATGAAAATTAAAGTCGTAAAATATATTTATCTCCTAGGATTATGTCATTTGACGCTAATCCTTCAATTCATCTTGATTGCTATAGTCCAACTATTCAATCAACGATTTCGGATACAATCTAATGTAATTATTACTATAGTGTAACTATATAATTAACTACAATTTGATTGGTTAAATTCAAATATATTGATTACTATAATCCAATTATATAATCAACTATAAATGAAGTAGTTTGAATACAGTCCAATTGTTTTATTAAAACAACAATTGAATATCAGTCCAACTAATATATATATTAAAAATAAATGATGAAAATTGAAATGAGCGTGTATTGGCAAGTATCTAAACGAAATTGCAAATTTAATACTAGCCTCCCACTATTTTTTCGGCGAGCCTCTAACCCTCTGCGAAGTACTCGGGAAACCTAGTTTCCTAGTAGGCTAGGATCCCGTTAAATAATATATAACCTTGACTTTGGCCAACAAGTTGTATGAAACTTAACTAGGTAGATCTCTAAGATCAATTGGATCCCATCCAATTCCTAGATCCAGTAGCTGGACCTCCAAGTCCGAAGTATATATCTAATATATGCCAATATATCCGATATATTCCCTAACCTTTTCCTTAGAATCAACTAAGCCTTGGCTTTGGCTCAACAAGCTTAATGAAACCAGTTAAGCGTGGCCCATTGACAGTGGGAAAGCTTCATAATCGAGGCTGGTGAACAAGAAGTGACCTTGACTTTGGCCAACAAATCACAACTTGCCCAAAGCGTACGATATGGAATAAAGCCTTCATGATTCAAACACATCCGCGATGGAAAAAGGTCTTGACTTTGGCCAACAAACCAATGCCAATATTGGATCTTGAGAGAGAATCACTCAATGGAAGGAAATCGCTTAATATTTGTTAAGGGTTTTTGTCGCGATTTGGCAACTAATTTATTATCTTTAATTAGGTCTCATAAGTATGCATTCTAAAAGCATAATAAGGCGTGATAAAATTAATAATGATATGCGGATGGATATATAATACAATTTGTTCCTAGAACAAATCTCTCTCTTTCCTCTCTCCCGCTAGCACTATTCTTACTTCTACCCATTTACATAATACTTCTTAAGAAAATTCATTTACATTGAGGGGAATGAGTGAGAAGAGAAATACAATGAAAAAGAGGTAATAGGCTGGACACGCAGGTCCAATTTAATAAATTCTAAATTTATTACAATAATTTTCCAAAATTACCCCCACCCTTCTAATATCTATCCGATATACATTATTCATACATACATCCAAGTATTCACACAAAGCATGTTATCAATCAATCTAATCCAATTAATTAATCTTTGATTAGTGACCATCCAATGTTCAACCAACGATTTGATTTGCGCGAGTCCAACTCGTTTAAGAATAAATACTCAAAGTACATATTCTTGAATTAGATCGAACTACAATTTTAAATCCAATTAAATTATATTCAATACGAATTCATATTTAATTTCAAATTAAATGATTACACTTTCAATTATGCCTTTTAGACTTGGATTCCAAATCCAAATTTTATGGGTCTCAAAGGCCCAATTAGTATCTGATACTATTCGATTAAAGTCCAATGGGCTTTTAATTAATTCTATAGGCATGTGCTTTGGCAATTATGGGTCAAACCCAAGATGCCTTGGCCCAATTAGGAATCACCCTACACCAAAAATTAATTTAGGCCCAATTGAAATTTTATAGGCCCAATTGAAATATTTGGACTTTTTAGAAATGGTTTGTAGGCTCAATTGGATCCAACCAATTATCCTAAACCAAAATTGGCCCAACCAGCCCATTAAGCCCAATTACAACAATTAAATTAATATCATTCCAAATTACATATTAATCTAATTCAAGTATAATTAACACAATTAATTAACTAACCTAATGTTTCCAAAATACTTAATTAATCCAATTAATTATCCTCTTTAATTCCAATTCATGTCCAACATAAATTAAAGCAAAACAATTCTTTACATGCTTCAAAGCTCACAGCAAAGGCATACAAAAATCATTCAATTTGATTTCAATCTAATTAAATCAATATTCAATATTTCTATCATGCCATCAACACATCCAATTGTCTAATTTTGAAAAATAAATTATCATGAGCTCATCTAGGGTTGTATTCGGCCATGGCGTAGATTTTGGGGAAAATTAATGCAATCAATTTTTCACAAAATCAAAGATGTACAAATCTAATTCAACATCATACAAACATATCCCAACAACCAATTTATGCAAATTATGCTCCAAACATAAAATCCCAATTTAAAGTCTATGAACCCTAGAATTCCATATCAAACTTAGGATGCTCTAATAGCATTGTAAATGTTCCTAAAACATGACAAGATCATCTAAGAGTGATATTTGTGTGAATAAAATCAAAAGAGTTGCGGAAAATACTCACATTGATCGAATGAGTTCAAAACTTTTTTATGCATTTTGGTGGAAACTCCAAGCCTTCTTGAGTGTTTCCAACACTTGGGTGAGTTTCCCTATCACCTTGATTCACTCCTTTAAGTGCTAGCTTGAACATAAAAAAAAATGAAAGAAAATTTTCCCCTCCAAGGTTCAAAGTTTCGGCCATTTGGAGAGAAGAGGGAATAGTAAAATTTTGATTTCCAAAATTAATATATATCAACTACCAAATTTCCAAAAGTTGGTATTAGTCATTCAAAATGAAAAATTTAAAGTAAAGCTTGAGTGTAGAGATTGTTTGAGTGTTGAAAAAGCAATCCAAGGCTTTACACTTTATTTCAACCACTTCCATCACAAGTCAAAAGTGTGATGTAAGTCAAGTGGGTCCCACCACTTGCAAATTTCGAATTTAAGTCGAACAATCTCAACGCACAACTTAGCTCGGGCTCGGGTTCGTTAATTCTGAATTAAGCGAATTACCATTGTGACTTAATTAAATCCAATTTAAATAAATAATAATGCCCAGCAAACTTATTACGACAGTCGCTTGCGAATTAATTCTAAATTAATTCGTTCGCTGGAATTAAAATCTAATTTTAATTCCACTTTGAAATCCGATTTCAATTAATATATCTAATATATTATTTTAGACTAAATAAATAAATTAAATAGTAAAATCTAATTTAACTATTTAATTTACTTTGCTGATTAATTCCAAATTAATCGCATCCTCTCTTCTCGATGAATTTAATCCCAGATAAATTCTCAATGCAATTAATCCCAGATTAATTCTTTCTCTTTTAATCAATCCCAAATTAATTTATTGTCGTAATTAATCCCAGATTAATATTTTGTTCGAGTCAAATCTCAACGGTGAATCTTCAAGAGGCGACCCAAAAGATCCCTGGATATGTTGGCAGTAAATAAGGTCATCGGACTATCCAAATACGTGCGTACCCGGTACCACGTTCTTACCGATTTACAAGACATGGTTGGCTTCTAGCAAAGCACCGTGCCTACCCAATTCTCCATAAATACTCAACGAGTAATATGTAATCTTTGTCAGGTGTAGTAAACGTAGTATTGCGTATTACGATCCAATATCAGATGTCACATGCTAGGCCTGAGGCTGGAATTATGTCTGTCCCCGTACAAAGTATATATCGAATCTCTGGTAACTAGTCTCTATAATCGGATAATCATGACCTAGTCATATTATCCCAATGACTGTAGTACTTAAAAGTACTAGTTCCGTATCGTACGTGATCATCATCTCCATATAACTGAAGTGATACTTCCATCTTGACATCACACCCAATACACTACGATTCTCAGTATACCCAGAAGAGGCGTACACAGAACCTGTTAAAGCCCCAGATGACCAAAACCAAAGTATACTGATTATCGCAAGTATTAGCGATGCAAGTCTCAAGTTAAGACCAAATACACCTATCCTGATTTGGATTCCCATAGACACATAGTCATACTATCAATGGGATTCCGAAGGGTCTATCCGGAGTGAAGCTGTTTCTATACCATCGGTAAACAAAACCTCCTATTACACTTGTATGAGTATCCAATACCCAAATAAATGAGAATTATACTGTTACGCTTCTATAACACACACAAGTGTAATACTAGCCTATTCCGCATTATCGATGTCCAGTCTCGATAATACTACGAGTAGGGATATTTAATGATTAAACCTTAGTGGATTAATACTGTCTCATATCTTATTAATCTGATACTAATCATATGGACTTTTAGCATTTATATATATATATATATATATCCCAGTAATCCAATTACAAATTATAAAAGAGCAATTTCCATTGTCACATAGTTAATTTATACAACAACACAATGTTCTGTACAAATAGTAATGCTATGGGTCATAATTGTCCAACAGTTTTCATAATGTTTGGCTCTATGTTGGACGAACTTCTGAAAGCTCACGAAGATATGGATGCTCAAACCATCATCTTTCTCTTGAAGGAGTTATATGCAACTTCCGTTCATACTATGAGATTCCAAGTATCATGTGCCATATTCCAAACAAGGTATGATGAAGGATCTGTTAGTGGACATTTGCTTAAGATGATTGGCCACATTGAAAAATTGGCCAACCTTGGGTTCATCATGGATCATGAGATATGTTAGGATCTAATTCTTCAGTTCTTACCAAAAGAATTCTCTAACTTTATTATGCAGTTTCATCTGTCTGATAAAGAAGCTACTTTAGCAGAATTACATAATCTGATAAAGCAAGCAGAGAAGGACTTGAAACCGGA
Source organism: Zanthoxylum bungeanum (assembly GCA_019454045.1). Lineage (NCBI taxonomy): Eukaryota > Viridiplantae > Streptophyta > Magnoliopsida > Sapindales > Rutaceae > Zanthoxylum > Zanthoxylum bungeanum. The sequence goes on along the minus strand of SKCR01032255.1, from coordinate 47,192 downwards.
GCTTAAAACCTCCGTCAAGCTTACGGGTACAGACCTGAAGCCACGGGGCCCAAAGAAAAATAAGGGCAAGGCCAAGGCTCCAGATCACCTAAGGCCCAATGGTAAGGTGGAGAAGAAAAAGGGAAACGGGAAATGTTTCTTTTGTGGAAAGAAGGGTCATTGGAAGAAAGACTGTAGATCTTTGAAAGCCAAGGAAGCTAGGGAAGCCCAAGAGGCCAAGAAGCCCAATGCTTCAGGTATGTTGTATATGATTGAACTATATTCTCAAAACTCTGAACCTTCTACTTGGGTGCTTGACATCGGTTGTGGGACTCACTTGTGTAATAATGTCTAGGGCCTGAGAAACAGTAGGAGACTCCGTCATGGGGAGGTTGACTTACGCATGGGTAATGGAGCAAAGCTGGCTGCATTGTGTGTGGGGACTTATTCATTAGTTTTGCCGAATGATTTAGTTTTAGACTTAGAAGACTGAGTTTATGTACCTTCTCTAGTAAAGAACATCATTTCAATTTCTTCTTTATGTAATAAATGCTTTCCATGCCTATAAGTTGTAATGAATGTTCTATTTATTACAATGAAATAAAATATGGAGATGGTATTTGGAATAATGGTATCTATGTCTTACAAACTAATAAAGAATGTTCAACCTTTTATATATACAACGTTAACTCGAATAATCTCAATGAATCACTTCTATGGCACAGTCGGTTAGGTCATATCAATGAAACAAGATTAACTAAGCTATACAAGGATGAGTATTTCAAACCCTTCAAATATAAACGTTATGGAACTTATGAATCTTGTTAAATTGGTAAAATGACCAAATTACCTTTCAAATGTAAAGGACAGCGTGCATCGGAGACATTAGAACTCATACACTATGAAGTATGCGAACCAATGTTAGTCACCGCTAGAGGTGGATTCACGTACTTCATTACATTTATTGATGATCACTCGTGATATGGGTATGTGTACCTTATGCGGTACAAATCTGAAGCCTTTGAGAAATTCAAAGACTTCAAAGCTGAAGTATAAAACTAGCTTAATAAAAGTATTAAGTCACTAAGGTCTGACCGAGATGGTGAATACTTAATCAACGAATTTCAAGATTACTTGAGATAAAATGGCATTGTTTCCCAATGGACTCCTCCGGGAACTCCATAACATAATGGGGTCTCCGAAAGGAGAAATCGAACATTATTAGATATGGTCCGATCAATGATGCCAGACACGAATCTACCTCTTTCATTTTGGGGTCTTGCTTTAGAAACTGCAACACTAATACTAAACTAAGTTCCTTCCAAGACTGTTAGTCAAACACTATATGAGTTTGGGGATGTGACGCATATGTCAAGCTCACACAGACTAAAAAATTGGATGATAAGGCAGTTTAATGTAAGTTTGTAGGATATGTCTTGAACTCAAGAGTATACGTGTTCTACGTCCTAAATGAACAAAGAATATTTGTCTCACGAAATGCTAAATTTCTAGAGAATGAATTCTTTCTCAAGAAATATAGTAGGAGTAGACTTGACCTTGATGAGGTACGGGAAGAACAAACTAACATAGAACTAAACCTCATGCCCTTCAAAATGGCAGCGACGAAACAACCATAAGGTTATGAACTCAGAAGGTCTGGTAGCGAAAGACATGAGCATGAAAGATATGATTTCCATATTGATGAGGAACATGATCAGGTCATTGATAATGATGATCCCACCAGTTATGACGAAGTAATGCGTGGCATTGATTCAGTCAAGTGGCTTGCGGCCATGAAATCCGAAATAGACTCTATGTATCATAATCAAGTCTGGGACTTGGTAGATGCACCTGAAGGGATAAAACCCATAGGGTGCAAGTGGATTTACAAGCATAAAATAGATGCAGAAGGCAACATCCAAACCTATAAGGCTAGGTTGGTGGCGAAAGGTTATAGACAAATCCAAGAAATTGACTATGAGAAATCTTCTCGCCTGTTGCAATGATAAAGTCCATTCAAATTTTACTGGCACTAGCTGCACACTTTGATTATGAGATTTGAAAAATGGATGTCAAAACAGATTTCCTTAATGGGAACCTCATAGAGAAAGTCTATAGGACACAACTTAAGGGGTTTGCATCTAAGGATGATCATAATAAAGTATGCAAGCTTAAACGATCCATTTATGGACTCAAGCAAGCCTCCAGAAGTTGGAATATATGATTTGATGAGACAGTCAAAGAATTTGACTTCATCAAAAATGTAGATGAGCCTAGTGTTTACAAGAAAAGTAGTGGGAGTGCTGTTGTATTTCTCGTATTATATGTCGATGACATATTAATCATCGGGAATGATATTCACATGTTGCAAACCACTAAGCAATGGTTATATCAGAATTTCTCAATGAAAGATTTGGGAGAAGCAGCCTACATCCTCGACATTAAGATCTACCGTGATAGGTCTAAGAGGTTGTTAGGACTTTCTCAATCTACGTACATAGATAAAGTTTTGAAAAGATTCAAAATGGAAGATTTCAAAAGAGGTAATTTACCTACTTGTAATTGAATCAAATTATCTAAGGAGTAATGTCCACATACTCCTTCAGATAGAGAGCGTATGAGTAGGATCCCTTATACTTCGGCAATAGGATCGATCATGTATGTCATGCTATGTACAAGACCTGATGTCTCTTATGCTCTTAGCATAACGAGTAGGTGTTAGGTAAATCCTGGTGAGCAACACTGGCCAGCTGTCAAAACAATCCTCAAGTATCTAAGAAGAACTAAGGATGTGTTTTTGACATACAGAGACTGTTCTGAGATGAAAGTCATTGGTTACTGTGATGCGAGCTTTCAGACCAATAGGGTTGTCAGCAGATCATAAATAGGATATTTGTTTACTTTGAATGACGGTACTGCCAGTTGAAAAAGCTCAAAGCAGTCAACTACAGCGAACTCCACCACTGAAGCCGAGTGTATTACAGCATCTGAGGCAGCTAAAGAAGCAGTCTGGATAAAGAAGTTCATCACGAAACTGGAAGTGCTTCCTGCGATAAAGAATGGCGTCACGATGTACTGTGACAACACGAGCGCCATTGCTTAATCAAAGGAACCAAGGTCCCACCAGAAATCCAAGCATGTACTCAGGCGATTTCATCTCATCAGAGAGATTGTTGAGAGAAAAGAAGTTATTATAGAGAAAATACCCACATAAGATAATCTTGCAGATTCTCATATTAAAGGGTTGACTCAACAAAAGCATGATAGGCACACCCGAGAGTATGGTCTCTAGATTCATACTAGTTCGCTATAGTGCAAGTGGGAGATTTTTAGGGATATGCCCTATAGCCAATTTATGGATGGGCTATATGTACATGAATTTGTAATATTTTCAGTAATTAATAAAATGACAATCTTTATTATACATATCTTACATAACTTATATGAATCATCAACACTATAATAGAGCCTTTGGAGTAATAAGACGACGGCTTCTACACCTTATGAAAATCATTACTCTTAAATGTTCCTAGTCATAGTTTTATGAATAATTTTGGGCGTTCACAAAGCGGAGAGACTAGCATGATGATATGATACACCCTTAAGTGGGGTAGCCGATCTCATAGGCTACTAGCAGAGATCCGTCTGCTTGGTGTATCACATGGATGTATGAGTTTCTCGTGTCCATCGAACTGACCGATGAAAGTTTTCATATGGAATGTTTATCCCATGTGTCTATGAGAACTTTCATGTATCGATTATATGACTAGTCCTTAGACTTGAGGTCTTTACAATCTTATGTGTGGATCAAATAACTTTGACATTCTCCTTCCCCGGTTCAAAAGATCCGATCATAAGGGTATAATTGGGTCATTTGATGAAACACATGAAGTTTGTAAAGATACAACAAAGAATCGCCACTCTCTCGGATAATATTTTCTTATAAGAGTAGTATTCCAGTTCGCAGGTTGATATATGTGATCAGTGTGCTTGAGACTGTGGCCACAGCGGAAGAATCATGTGAGATTATTCGGTTAGCACGATTCATGACACTATCCACATCATACCTTTGACCATATGGGTAGACATTTTCCGTATCCTAAGTCAATATGTGGGGATACAGTGAGGAGAGAGACTGTATCATATGTAAATCGCATACAGAATGGGTATATATATATTTCCTTCTCATTTGGGGGCCTTGGCATGTTGCTAGATGTCAACCTTGGTCATTGAAATCGAACGAACACTGATCGGAGGATAATTTATTTTCGATTAAATTGTCACGATTCATTTCATGTCCAACTTGAGGGGAACCCAAAAGGTCACACACAATAAAGTCGAAATCAATGGTAACAGTGCACAGTACATATTTAACAACATATATGATTGCTGTAGGAATTGTTCATAAATGGTTCAATGTGTTTAGTTATTGAACAGATCATTTATGAGGTTTCATAGTGGCTTAGGGATTGGTGAATGACGATAGGGGCACTTTGGGAATTGGAATAAATAGATAAAAAAATAATTAATTACTATTTACGTGAATAGTAATGCATGAATAGTATCGCGTGAATAGTTTTTTTTTTTGTTATTTGTTTTGAATTCCAATTCAGCCCAAACTCTTATTAGGGTTTTATAATCTCATTAAATCATTAAATTAATATCCAATGGCTAAGATTAAATTGGCTTTTATCCTACATCGGATTCTTAATTAATTTTTTTTCTTTGGAGCACTATATAAACCCAAAGAATTCTTCACAAATTTTTACACCAAACCTTTCATATCTTGGGTTTATATAAGTGAGCAACTCTAAAGTTTAAGAGTAAGCCACTGATTTTGAGGATCATTAAGTCTAATTGACTAGAGAAACATCGAGTTAAAAGTTTTGAGGTATTTGCCTAGGCCAGCACCAAGGGCAAAATACCCATGCACTCAAAGCGTTGTCTTGCCATTGAGTTTTGGCTTTGGTATGTGCATCTTTGGAGGCCACACACTTGGGTGGCTCTTTGGAACGTGAAAGAGCTTTCTGATTTCAAGAAAAGCTTGTAGATTGGAGGGAGGACTAGAGGAGTCTTCGGTTCAAGTAAATCTTTTTCTTTCTTTGTTTTAATTAGAGTTCTTTTGATAGTTAGCATGTTTAGTTTTATGTTCTTTGCATGTTTTATGAGTTTTTATGCTTAGAATATATAGTAACATGCCTAGGCTTGTAGAATAATCAAAACAAATGGGTCTTGGGCAAAAGGAAAGCGGCACATAATTTTTTTTTTCCGCTGCGCACCGCGGCCGCTTTCCAACAGAATGTATGAAGTTCAAGACTTTCTTTGTATTTGATGGGAGCTCCAAGCTTTCTTTGTATAAATCCAACCAAAGGGTGAGTTTACCTATCACCTTAACAAACTCTTTATGTGCTAGCAAGCTTGAAGTTTTGCAACAAAAATTCTAAGAAAGAAAGAAGAACTCACTGCAAGGGAGAAAAAGAGATAGCTTTTTGTGTTTTGATATTTTTGATTTCAAAAATCTAATCTCAAAGTCAACTCTCAAACGTTGAGTATATGCAAAAGCAAAAGCAAAAGTGTTGGAGGGAAAATGACATTAAATGCCCAACCACTTCCATCATTTAAGTGACTAGTGATGTAAATTGGTGGACCCCACCTCTAAATTAAAAATTCAAGTGGTTTGCTTAACACACTTCGGGCACGGGTTCATTTAATCTGATTAAACGAATTTTTTCGTCGTAATGTAATTAAATCCAATTTAATTAAATAATGATGCCTAGCAAAATTATTACGAAAGTCACTCACGAATTAATTCTAAATTAAATCATTCATCAGTATTAAAATCTAATTTTAATTCCGCTTTGAAATCCGATTTCAATTAATATATCCAATATATTATTTAATCGATTAATTCCAAAATAATCGCGTTCTCTCTTCTATCCGAATTTTATCCCAGATAAATTCTTACAGTAATTAATCCTAGATTAATTTTCTCACTCATAATTAATCTCAGATTAATTCTGTTCGTGTCAAATGTCATCGGTGAATCTTTGGGAAGTGTCCCAAGAGATCCTTTGATATGTTGGCAGTAAATTCGGTCTTCGGACTATTCGAATATGTGCATATCTGGTACCATGTTCTTACTGATTTACAAGACATGGTTGGCTTCTAGCAATGCACCGTGCCTACCCGATTCTCCAGAAATATTCAACGAAGAATATATAATCTTTATCAAGCATATTATACTAAGTATTGCGTATTACGATCCAGTATCGGATGTCACATGCTAGGCCTGGATCTGGAATTGTGTTTGCCACACACGAAACATATATCGGATCACTAGCAACTAGTCTCTTTAATCGGATAATCATGAGCTTGTCATATTACCCCGATAGCTACAGCATATAAGAGCACTAGTTCTGTATCCTACGTGATCAAAATCTCCAAATGACTGAAGTGACACTTCCATCTTGACATCACATCCAATACACTATGATTCTCAATAAACCCAGAGGAGGCATACATAGAACCTGTTAAAGCCCCAGACGACCAAAACCAAAGCGTGTTGATTGTCACAAGTATTAGCGATGTAAGTCTCAAGTTAAGACCACATACACCTACCCTGATTCAGATTCCTAAAGACACATAGTCATACTACCAATGGTATTTCGAAGGGTCTATCCTCCAACGGCTAATAGAACCTCCTATCACACTTGCATAAGTATCCAATACTTAAATATATGAGAACTATGATATTAAGCTTCCATAACTCGCACAAGTGTAATACTAGTCTATTCTGCATTATCGAATGTTCAGTCTCAATAATACTGCAACTATGGATATTTAATGATTAAACCGTTCGTGGATTGATACTTTCTCATATCTTATTAATCCGGAACTAATCATAAGGACTTTTATCATTTATATATATCAAAGTAATTTAATTACAAAATGATAAAATAGCAATTCCCTTTGTCGCATAGTTAATTTGTACAAAAACCACAATATCTTTTACAATTAGTGATGCTACAGGTCATAATTATCCAACACAACCAAAAGAACAGAGAGCGCATCAAAAGTCGAAGCATGTGGAACGAAATTACCACATCATTCGTAAGATCATTGCTCGAGAAGATGTTTTCATATGCAAGTTCTCTGATTCACTCATATTCACTGACGGCCTTTTGATGAGTCTGCCATCTTCCCTAACCCAATAGGTATCTATGATGTCTCTTAAAACTATAAGTTAACATGTATGCGTGCGATGCATGGATTGTATAAGTCTGCCCATTCTCATTTTAAATCATTCAATCATACTGTTGCAGGTGCATGCCTGTCCCAGTTGAAAAGGCCCAACAGGTTTACACTTTTGCGATAACATGGCTAAATGACTTCAAATGATACAGGGCCTAAACAGAAAGTGGCCCATCAGTATTTTAGATGCTTTTGGCTCAACTATCATAAAGCACAGACTCATCCCAGTTTAAATGGCCCAACAAGCCCATACCTTATGAAAGAAGTCCAACTGAATCTAAATGACGATGGTCATAAACGCAAGCATAAAGGAATAGTTTCTATTGGTCCTACGACTACAGTTCATACGTGGGTTTATAGGAGTATAGACAAATGCTCTCGTCAACGAAGGTTTTCCCACAGCTAGGTCCCCCCACTCAAGGGTCCGAGCGACCAAGTGAGCGCACCTTTTTTATATGCTAAGGTACGTGCCAATGAGTTATGGTGCGTGACTGACTTTCAAATGAATTTCCCGTTGTAGATTTCCCAAAGGAGGGTGGAGCGAACCCTCTTAAATACCCCAAGCCTCTTAGGCTCTTATCGCTTGGTGATAGGAATAAACAACGAGTCCTCCAAATTAGTCCATCACAGTAATCTACGAGTACATGATTATCTAGGTGCCTTCACAACTTTTCCTTGTAGAAAGGTAGTGAACGAAAGAAGACACTAAACAATTACCTAGCATTAATAATGCCTTCGATTAAACCTCTTCAACCCACGGTAGACAAGATTAACTAATGCATAAATCACAATTACAAGAAATTATTTCGGGGCCAATTCTTTATCCCTAGTGTAGTTGCTAGACTGTGGGACACAGAAATCGACGACTCTGTTCTAGGCTCACGGCCTAATCGGGAGTATGGAATAGCCCACGGGAGACTAAACCGGAGAATAATGGAGTCGCCACCCAATGTGAACTGGGACAAAGATTTAAGGCCAAACTCACCCCTCGCAGGGAAGACCTCAAACTGTTGGGTTCGGAATGGTCCCTTACTTATGCCACTTGTAATGAAAATATTAGTGCAATAATTTAACTAAGTCTATGCAACATATATATTCAAGAATAACCTACGTCTAGTTCATCTTCATAAAAGTAAATCCTATATCTAAGTTTGCATGCTTTAAAAATAAGTCATCATAACGAAAAACACACGATGAGGGTGCCCTCAGGTCTAACCTCTTAAGTTGTATTTTGGAAATGCATTACGCGGTTGTCGGAAGGGATGATGCTCTATAACTTTTTTGATTTACTGGTTTTTAAATTTCCTTCGTTGCTTCGCTGTTTCGGGCTACTGTTTGCTCACTGTTTCTGCAAGATATTTAGGCAGTGTTTCAGTAGAATTTTTGGTGATAAATGGGTAGATTTTCTAGACAATTTTGTGGGTTTAAGGCAGTGCAGTTTCGAGGGTTACAGGGCAGATTTTACGGGTTTTCAAGGCTGTTTGGGTATGATTCAGGGGCTGTTTTAGTGGAAGTTTGGGTGTGTTTCAGGGGGCTGATTTGGGGGATTTTTACGTGTAGTTCAGGGTCTGAAACTGGGTAGTTGTTCGGTGATCAGAAGGTGATTTTTCTGTGCAGGTTTTTCGGTGAAGTGGGGGTATGTTAGTGCAGTTTTTCGGTGGTTAGAGAGGAGTTTCAAGGGTGCGGATTTTCGGTGAATGTAGGCTAATGGCATGATGTGAGTGGCAGTTTGAAGGCTTGTTACGTGAAGAAGTTGAAGGCAGATGGCATGGGTGTATGGAAATGTGCGTGAAGGGTTTACGTGGTGAAGGGGCAGTGGCTTATATGTGCGTGGAATTTGAGAGGCTTCTTGCGTGAGTGTGTTGAGTGACGAAGGGGCACTGGCTTATGGAGAGGCAATGCAAAGATTCTTGGTGATGGTGCTGTGTGAATAAACTAGGGTAATTTCAGGAGGGTTAATGCATGAATGAGCTAGGGTGTGAAAGGTTGGGTTAAGGCTTCTTTTTTTATAGGCAAAGGGGTGGGGTTTGTCCTTATGAAAATAGGGAAAAATATTGCAATTATGGGGAGTGTAGGCATTGCATTTTTGCATGTGAAACCCGATGATGAGCCTCATTTGGAGGCACTATCTTTTAAGTCGTGGAAATCGCGGAAAACGGACGTCGGAAGGGAAGAGTCAAGAATTGACGTTTTGTTGGATTTAGTTCACGTGTTTAGTTTCGGGTTCGCTGTTGGACCTCCGTTTTAAGACTTAACCAAGCCCATCTCATCCAAGCCCAATCCAAAGAAATAATTCATATATGTCACAAATTAAAATAATTAAAACATTTAAAATATATGTGTCACAAATTAAATTTAAATTAAATCTAAGTAAATTAAAGCCAATTAAATTAAACACAAATTAAATTAAATAATTGAAATGAAATTAATTAAATGATATACCAACTAAATAAAATATTAAAATTAAATAAAATATTAATTTAAATAAAACATTAAATAAATCAATTAAAGTAAAACAAATTGAATAATTAAATCATATACCAATTAAAATAAAATAAATAAAATCTAAATAATAACCTACCAAAATAATAAAAATACTTACACAAATTAAAGAAATTACATGCCTAATTAACACAAATTAAAATATTCTAATTCCAAAAATAAATAAATCACAAACCAATTTAAGAAATTCCCACCAAAAATATAATTATTCTTTCCCTTAATAAACCAATTAAATCCATCATTTAATTAAAATAAATCCATAAATTGATTGATTTGTTTCCTTTCTAATAATCCATGCAAAACCCTAATTTGATAAACTATATAAACACACAAAATCAACCCTAGGCTCTCCCTCTCTCTTGACCTCACACAGCAACAACCAAAAAAAATAAAACAACAACAAAACCCTTCACTCGACAGCCAACCCTCAACCTTCACTGCCCTAAAGAAACCCTAAGGCTTCACGTCGTTGCTGAAACACGTACCTATATCATCACTCAGTCCACACATCCACACACGACCCTAAAATTCATTCATGTTAGACCCTCAGCAAAGAGCCATGCATCCACGCCATTTACGTCCCTGACATTACCCCCTCTACATAACTCAAACATCACCTGCCCTTCACGTCCACAAACCCTCTACGCGCCCTTTGCTCCATAAACAGCACACACTCCACCAAAGCCCTCATCTAGAAATCAGCAGCCCTTCACCCCACGTAGCACTTGCCCCATCGCTTCAAACCAAATTGCCATTACCACTCACACGTTAAGCCTTAGAAAAAGCCCCATTGGACCGTGACCTAAAGCAAGTCATGAACTCATCCAGTGAACAACACGAATAAGCCACAACTAGCCAAAATAGCCCCATTTATTCACGTCAAAAATTACCCAGCCCACTGCCGTATCTAGACACCAACCTGCCACCAGTTCAATGTCCCCACTGCCGAACAAATAAGCCATAAACTACCGCCCAAATGAGCCTTAAACCATCCCTGAGAATACCCTAAAATAGTCCCCAAATCTCTGGAAACTGATCCCGAAACAGGCCTATAAACTGACCTCTAACCCCCCAAAAACAGTAAGCCAAACGGCCCCCGAAACTGCCGAAAACAGTCCTTTAACACCCCTGAACAGTGACCAGAAAACGCATCCGAAACAGCAGCAAAACGAAGCCTAAATAGCGAGAAAAATAGTTTGAAACGTTAAGCTAGTGAACCGGAAGAGTAAGGAGCTTTTACCCCTTCCGACCTCCGTGAAACGCAAGTCCGAAGACGACTTAAACGGTTAGACCTGAGGGTACTTTTTCACACTTATTTTTTCTGTTTTATTTTTTTTTTTAATTATTGAGTATTATTTGCATGATTATTATGGATTGATTCATGATTGTGGCCCTTGATTAAAATGAAAAATGTGTCGCCCCTCGTGGTATATAGGATGGAAACCCGGACGTAAATTCATAGCCGATTCCGAATGGACGGTAGTATGATATGCACTCGGGATACAACTCCACGTACCACTTGAGCAAACGGCGCATATTTTATTTTATGTTGTTTTGATGTCTTTAATTATTCTGCCTTTTAATTTTCTGCACGTTATTTATTTATGTAATGATGAGAAAAGCGCATGGGCTTAGTAAGTGCGATGAAAGGTCTTCTAATTGAAGAGGTTAAAATCCTTTACACGATGCTTCGCCGCGACGAGTATTTTTGTGTTTACTTTTGTCTTTATTTATGCATATTATGTGTTTATTGTGCATGGGCTTAATAAGTCGGGTTAAAGGCCCTCCGTTTCACGGGGATAAAATCCTTACCACGATACTTCGCCGCGCCGGATGACGTACATTCGATTGGACGTGAGATGTGTTCAATCGGATATACAAAGTCTGATATCTTGTATTTGTTATTATTCCTTTATTTATGTATATCATGTGTTTATTGCGCATGGGCTTAGTAAGTCGGATTAAAGGCCCTTCGTTTCACGGGGATAAGATCCTTACCACGATGCTTCGCCGCGCCGAGTATCTTTGTGTTTACTTTTGTCTTTATTTATGCATATTATGTGTTTATTACGCATGGGCTTTGTAAGTCGGATGGATTAAAGGCCCTCCATTTCACGGGGATAAGATCCTTACCACGATGCTTCACCGCGCCGGATGACGTACATTCTATTGGATGTGAGATGTGTTCAATCGGATATACAAAGTCCGATATCTTGTCTTTGTTATTATGCCTTTATTTTATGCATATTATATTTTCATTGCGCATGGGCTTAGTAAGTCGGATTAAAGGCCCTCCGTTTCACGGGGATAAGATCATTTACCACGATGCTTCGCCGCGCTTCTTGTCATGTCACTGATTCTTTTGTACATCATTGCCTTATTCATTCATGTATTATGGAATTCCATATAGTTGCATCATCTACCTTAGTCTTGGTTTAATGTATTATAATTTATGCATCCATGTCGTGAAGGCATGTGGACATTATTACTTGTGGTATATCGGATGGAAACCCTGACGTAAATTCCGTAGCCGATTCCGAATGGACAGTAGTGCGGTCTGTACTTGGGATATAATTCCACGTACCACTTGGAAAAGTATTCACATGCATGTTTGTGCCCATATTAGTTATCATCTTTCGCATCACATATAACATGCTTAATCAGAAATTTGTAGTGTCCACATGTGTGCACTTGCATCTCCCTCATTCTTTGCATTTTTCTTCTTCCAATCATGATTAATCACACTCTTGGCATTATATCACGGCACGTTTATCTTTAATGTACGAGTGCATCTTTAGTGGTTTATCTTTTCCGTGTTTAAATTCGCATCTTTCATAATCTCTTCAAGTTATGCGCTTATGTTGATTTTCTTTATTATGCGGTTATTTTGATCTTGTTTCATATGCCTTTATAATGCGCTTATAACATGAGATGTTCGCTGTTATTTTGATTTCCTTTATATTGCATGCCAATATTGCAATGGTTGTCTTTCGTTTATGTTTGCATGAATATTGAATGCTTATGATGTAATATGTTCGCTATTGAAAAAGACTTTATCTTCATGCATGTGAACTTAGGATTATGGTGCACTCTTGGAAATAAGTGTTATTTAGGCTTGATTAAATTATTACACAAATCCTTTCATTACAAGTGACATAAGTAAGGGACCATTCCGAACCCAACGGTTTGAGGTATTGCCTTGAGAGGGGTGAGTGCGGCCTTAAATCTCATTTTCCCGGTTCAGACCGGGTGGCGACTCCATCATTCTCCGGTTTAGTCCCCCGTGGCAACTCCGTACTCCCAACCGGGATGCGAACCCGAAACAGCATGCGTCGCCCAGGGCTCCACTGTGTTCCCACAGTTCTGGCGACTCCATTGGGGATAGAGAATCGGCCCCGAAATAATACCTTGTAATGTATAGATTTATGCTTTAATTAACCGTGTCTACAAATGAGTGAAATGTGGGTTGTGATAAAAGACATTTTTTAGGCTTGTTAATGGTTCGGTGTCTTCCTGCACTCACTACCTTTCGGGGAAAAGCTGTGAAGGCACCTAAATAAACATTATCGTTAGCCCGTTGTGGTGGACTAATTTGGAGGAATTGTTGCTTATTCCTGTCACCAAGCGATAAGAGCCTAAGAGGCTTGGGTACTTAAGAGAGCTCGCTCCACCCTCCCTCTGGGGAATCTGTAACAAGGAATCCAAATGACAGTTAGTCACACACCATGACTTGTTGGCACGTACCGTAAGGTATAAAAAAGGTGTGCTTGCCTGGTCGCTCGGACCCTTGAGTGGGGAGACCTAGTTGTGGGCAATCCTTCGCCGGCAAGAGTCTTTGTCCATACTCCCACGATCCCATGCGTGGACCGGGTTATATAGCCTATAACAAATATTTCCTTGTGCTTTAGGACCATTATCATTTCGATGAATTGGACTCTTTGTCAAAATGCGAACTTGCTGGGCCATTTAAACTGGGGCAGGTTCGTATCTTATGACAATTAGGCCCAAAGCTTCTGAAATGATGGTGGGCCACACGGTAGAATTTACTTTTTTATGTTTATGATATCTTCCTTGTATGCTTATGTTTGGGAACATTGCTATTTGAATCCATATGGATATTTTGTCATGAGATATGGGCTTGTTGGGCCATTTAAACTAGGACAAGAACGTATCTTATGACGATTGGGCCAAAGGCTTCTAAATAACAATGGGCCATTTTATGATTGTGTTCGGGATATTATCATTTGGATTTAGTTGAGCTCTTTGCCATAAGACATGAACTCGTTGGGCCATTAAACTGGGACGGGTTCACTATTATGACAGTTAGCCCAAAAGCTTCTAAAATGATAATAGGCCGATTTGTTTAAGAATTTTATTTGATTTAGTATATGTTATATACATCTTATGCACCTCATACATGCATACATCATGTTAAAATCCTTTATGTCTCATGAGGGCATCATAGATTCCCGTTGGGTTAGGGAAGAGAAACACTTACTAAAAGACGGTAAAAGGCATGAGTACATCAGAGAATGAGGTATCCGGTATGGATCAGTTTGAGAACAGTCTCGCCAAATTTACTGAACAGTTACAAGCTTTGACTACTGCTTTGGCAAAGATGACTGTGCCCCATGCTGGGGGAAATTCTGAGAATGTGAGGCGTGAGGAGCCTCCGAATGGGTTGGGGGATGATATCCCCACTTTTGATGACGACATGGCAGAATATGCAACATGCCGAATGATTGGGTCTCAGGCAGAATTTCAGAAACTTCGGGATCAGGTTGAAACAGTTACCCGTAAAATGAAGGGTAAACATGAGAAGTTGTTAGATTATGAGGCAATGAACTTCGAAGAACAGTTGCCAGCTCAGTTCAAGATGCCAGATATGGCTAAGTTCAACGGGGAATGGGGATCCGAGGGTCCATCTCTGTCAGTATGTTTCCATTATGAGTTCAGTGGGCCTTACACAGCGCCAAGTTCAGAAAATGTTCGGGATGTCGCTCGAGGGGGCACCCGTAGTCTGGTATTACAGTCTCGAGAAGAAGATCAAGGAAGACTGGAGGGAATTGGCAGATGCATTCCTAAAACAGTATGTGACTGACTTGGAGATTGATTTATCACTCCGTGATTTGGAAAACACTAAGCAGGAGCAAGAGGAAAGCTTCAAAGAGTATGTAGATCGCTGGAGAAGCCAGCTCCTGAAGATGCAGGCTAGGCCCTCGAAGAAGGACCAGATCAAGATAATTATCAAGGGTACTAAGCCCTCCATTTATGGCAAGCTGAGGAGGATGGCCTCCATGATCGGTGACTTTCGACAGTTGAGGGAGACTGTCATGGATATTGAAGAAGAAGAAGAAGCTGAGAACAGAAAGTTCTATGGTCAAAATAGGAGAACTTTTGGGGGACCTTCTGAGACCAAGCCCGCTACTGCCGAGGTCGCTACCGTCAAGAACAAGCGATTCTCCAATCTCGGTAGACCTTTGTCAAATGTATTTGAAAAGCTGAAAATGTAAGGACTTCTAAAACCTATGGAACCTAGGACATTTCTGAACCATGTGCCTCCATACCTCAACCTAAACCAGTATTGTTACTTCCATCAAGAAAAAGGCCATGGCACCGACAACTGCACCCGCCTTAGGCATGAGGTCCAAAACCTCATTGACTCCCATAAAATACCCAATCCAGAAAAAGAACAACCCAACACACACATGAACCCTTAACCATAAAGCCACTCGACCACCCAGGCTTCTTGCATTGAGATAAAGGATAACAGTGAAGAACCATAGGCCAAGGAAGAAGTCAATATGATGAAGTTATTCCTCCTAGTTTATTTGATCATGCATTTTTAATATAGACATTGATTTAGTCTACATGTTCGAACCAATTCTTAAATGATAATAAAGACGTTCATTTTGTTGAATCTCTTCTGCAATATGAGTATATTTGAGAAAAGCATTCAACTTTGGTACTATAAAATTTAGTGATGTTCAGAATCACGGGGAATCCTCAGAAGAAGTAAGCAGAAGATGCAGGATAGCCATTCAGAAATTGGAAAATGAGGCAGTGAGAATGTCAGACTTGGAAGGGAATGAGTTCACCGAGCCGATCAATGCGGATAGATTGAAGTAGTACTTTGCCTTAGGAATAGAAGGATGGTCACCAAGGGAATTGGCAGAAGGCCTAACCCAACGGGATGGGAAACTCATTCACGCATGCATTCATACACGTAACATATTTTGCATTCCTTTTTGTGTTTTGTGTTTGTTTTGTATTCACAGGTTTTGAAGAAGAAAGAGAGAAAACGGCAAATGAAGGCCAATCAGAGGCAACAATATGACATCAGTTGTTTGGGGACGAGTCCCAGGTTTGAGACCCATATCAGTATCAGTCTGGGGGCGAGGCCCACCTTAGTACCAGTTTGGGGGTGAAGCCCCGCATCAGTATCAGTTTTGGGGCGAGGCCCACATCAGATTGGGGGCGAGACCATATCAGTATCAGTCTGGGGGTGAGGCCCACATCGATATCAGTATTGGGGCGAGGCCCACAGTTAGCTCAGATTAGGGATAAAGCCCACATTCAGCAAACCCAAGAACAAAGCCCACAGTCAGCCCAGAGGAATAAAGACTCATCTCAGCACAGTTCGGGAAGAAAGCCTAGGGGAATAAAGCCTTATCTTGAAATAGTTCAGGAATACAGCCCAGGGGGTAAAGCCCTATCTTGACACTGTTCGGGAATACAGCCCAGAGGAATAAAGCCCTATCTCTACATAGTAAGCAGTTCGGGAATAAAGCTCGGGAGGAATAAAGCCTCATCTCAACAGTTCGAGAATAATGCTCGGGAGGAATAAAGCCTCATCTCAACAGTTCGGGGAATAAAGCTCGAAAGGAATAAAGCCTCATCTCAACAGTTCGGGAATAAAGCTCGAGGGAATAAAGCCTCATCTACACAGTTCGGGAATAAAGCCCGGAGGAATAAAGCCTCAGCTCAATAGCTCGGGAATAAAGCTCGGGAGGAATAAAGCCTCACCTCAACAGCTCGGGAATAAAGCTCGAGGGAATAAAGCCTCATCTACACAGTTTGGGAATAAAGCTCGAAAGGAATAAAGGCTCAGCTCAACAGTTCGGGAATAAAGCCTCATCTCAATAACTCGGGAATAAAGCTCGGGAGGAATAAAGCCGCATCTCAACAGTTCGAGAATAAAGCTCGGGAGGAATAAAGCCTCATCTCAACAGTTCGAGAATAAAGCTCGGGAGGAATAAAGCCTCATCTCAACAGTTCGGGAATAAAGCACGAAAGGAATAAAGCCTCATCTCAATAGTTCGGGAATAAAGCTTAGAGGAATAAAGCCTCATCTCAACAGTTTGGGAACAAAGCCCAAAGTTCAAAGTATCTCAATACAACAGGCAAGTCAAATGGTAGCTGGCGAGCCAGGTAAGTGAAAATACATTGCATGTACTTTGATAGGATTGTTACTGTCACACACTGCACAAGTCCCATCAAAGTGGGGGTGACTGTAGGCATTGCATTTTTTCATGTGAAACCCGATGATGAGCCTCATTTGGAGGCATTATCTTTTAAGTCGCGGAAATCGCGGAAAACGGACGTCGGAAGGGAAGAGTCAAGAATTGACATTTTGTTGGATTTAGTTCACGTGTTTAGTTTCGGGTTCGCTGTTGGACCTCCGTTTTAAGACTTAACCAAGCCCATCTCATCCAAGCCCAATCCAAAGAAATAATTAATATATGTCACAAATTAAAATAATTAAAACATTTAAAATATATGTGTCCACAAATTAAATTTAAATTAAATCTAAGTAAATTAAAGCCAATTAAATTAACACAATTAAATTAAATAATTGAAATGAAATTAATTAAATGATATACCAACTAAATAAAATATTAAAATTAAATAAAATATTAATTTAAATAAAACATTAAATAAATCAATTAAACTAAAACAAATTGAATAATTAAATCATATACCAATTAAATAAAACAAATAAAATCTAAATAATAACCTACCAAAATAATAAAAATACTTACACAAATTAAAGAAATTACATGCCTAATTAACACAAATTAAAATATTCTAATTCCAAAAATAAATAAATCACAAACCAATTTAAGAAATTCCACCAAAAATATAATTATCTTTCCCTTAATAAACCAATTAAATCCATCATTTAATTAAAATAAATCCATAAATTGATTGATTTGTTTCCTTTCTAAATAATCCATGCAAAACCCTAATTTGATAAACTATATAAACACACAAAATCAACCCTAGGCTCTCCCTCTCTCTTGACCTCACACGGCAACAACCAAAAAAAAATAAAACAACAACAAAACCCTTCACTCGACAGCCAACCATCAACCTTCACTGCCCTAAAGAAACCCTAAGGCTTCACGCTATTGCTGAAACACGTACCTATATCATCACTCAGTCCACACATCCACACACGACCCTAAAATTCATTCACGTTAGACCCTCAGCAAAGAGCCATGCATCCACGCCATTTACGTCCCTGACATTACCCCATCTACATAACTCAAACATCACCTGCCTTTCACGTCCACAAACCCTCCACGTGCCCTTTGCTCCATAAACAGCACACACTCCACCAAAGCCCTCATCTAGAAATCAGCAGCCCTTCGCCCCACGTAGCACTTGCCTCATCGCTTCAAACCAAATTGCCATTACCACTCACACGTTCAGCCTTAGAAAAAGCCCCATTGGACCGTGACCTAAAGGAAGTCATGAACTCATCCAGTGAACAACACGAATAAGCCACAACTAGCCAAAATAGCCCCATTTATTCACGTCAAAAATTACCCAGCCCACTGCCGTATCTAGGCACCAACCTGCCACCAGTTCAACGTCCCCACTGCCGAACAAATAAGCCATAAACTGCCGCCCAAATGAGCCTTATACCGTCCCTGAGAATACCCTAAAACAGTCCCCAAATCTCTAGAAACTGATCCCGAAACAGCCCTATAAACTGACCTCTAACCCCCCAAAAATAGTAAGCCAAATGGCCCCCGAAACTGCCGAAAACAGTCCTATAACACCCCTGAACAGGGACCAGAAAACGCATCCAAAATAGCAGCAAAACGAAGCCTAAACAGCGAGAAAAATAGTGGAACGACGAGTTGAAACGCTAAGCTAGTGAACCGGAAGAGTAAGGAGCTTTTACCCCTTCCGACCTCCGTGAAACGCAAGTCCGAAGACGACTTAAACGATTTGACCTGAGGGTACTTTTTCACACTTATTTTTTCTGTTTTATTTTTTTATTATTTATTGAGTATTATTTGCATGATTATTATGGATTGATGCATGATTATGGCCCTTGATTAAAATGAAAAATGTGTCGCCTCTCTTGGTATAGAGGATGGAAACCCAGATGTAAATTTCATAGCCGATTCCGAATGGACGGTAGTATGATCTGCACTCGGGATACAACTCCACGTACCACTTGAGCAAACGGCACTTATTTTATTTTATGTTGTTTTGATGTCTTTAATTATTCTGCCATTCAATTTTCTGCACGTTATTTATTTATGTAATGATGAGAAAAGCGCATGGGCTTAGTAAGTGCGATGAAAGGTCCTCTAATTGAAGAGGTTAAAATCCTTTACCACTATGCTTCGCTGCGCCGAGTATTTTTGTGTTTACTTTTGTCTTTATTTATGCATATTATGTGTTTATTGCGCATGGGCTTAGTAAGTCGGGTTAAAGGCCCTCCGTTTCACGGGGATAAGATCCTTACCACGATACTTCGCCGCGTCGAATGACTTACATTCGATTGGACGTGAGATGTGTTCAATCAGATATACAAAGTCCGATATCTTGTATTTGTTATTATGCCTTTATTTATGTATATCATGTGTTTATTGCGCATGGGCTTAGTAAGTCGGATTAAAGGCCATCCGTTTCACAGGGATAAGATCCTTACCACGATGCTTCGCCGCGCCGAGTATCTTTGTGTTTACTTTTGTCTTTATTTATGCATATTATGTGTTTATTACGCATGGGCTTAGTAAGTCGGATGGATTAAAGGCCCTCCATTTCACGGGGATAAGATCCTTACCACGATGCTTCGCCGCGCCGGATGACGTACATTCGATTGGATGTGAGATGTGTTCAATCGGATATACAAAGTCCGATATCTTGTCTTTGTTATTATGCCTTTATTTATGTATATTATATGTTCATTGCGCATGGGCTTAGTAAGTCGGATTAAAGGCCCTCCGTTTCACAGGGATAAGATCCTTTACCACGAAGCTTCGCCGCGCTTCTTGTCATGTCACTGATTCTTTTGTACATCATTGCCTTATTCATTCATGTGTATGGAATTCCATATAGTTGCATCATCTACCTTAGTCTTGGTTTAATGTATTACAATTTATGCATCCATGTCGTGAAGGCATGTGGACATTATTTCTTGTGGTATATCGGATGGAAACCCAGTCGTAAATTCCGTAGCCGATTCCGAATGGACGGTAGTGCGGTCTGTACTTGGGATACAATTCCACGTACCACTTGGAAAAGTATTCACATGCATGTTTGTGCCCATATTAGTTATCATCTTTCGCATCACGTATAACATGCTTAATCAGAAATTTGTATTGTCCATATGTGCGCACTTGCATCTCTCTCATTCTTTACGTTTTTCTTCTTCCAACATGATTAATCACACTCTTTGGCATTATATCACGGCACGTTTATCTTTAATGTACGAGTGCATCTTTAGTGGTTTATCTTTTGCGTGTTTAAATTCGCATCTTTCTTAATCTCTTCAAGTTATGCGCTTATGTTGATTTTGTTTAATATGCGATTATTTTGATCTTGTTTCATATGCCTTATAATGCGCTTATAACATGAAATGTTCGCTGTTATTTTGATTTCCTTTATATTCCATGTCAATATTGCTATGGTTGTCTTGCGTTTATGTTTGCATGAATATTGAATGCTTATGATGTAATATGTTCGCTATTGAAAAAGACTTTATCTTCATGCATGTGAACTTAGGATTATGGTGCACTCTTGGAAATAAGTGTTATTTAGGCTTGATTAAATTATTACACAAATCCTTTCATTACAAGTGACATAAGTAAGGGACCATTCCGAACACAACGGTTTGAGGTCTTCCCTTGCGAGGGGTGAGTGCGGCCTTAAATCTCATTTTCCCGGTTCACATCGAGTGGCGACTCCATCATTCTCCGGTTTAGTCCCCCGTGGCTACTCCGGGCCGCGAGCCCGGAACAGCATGCGTCACCCAGGGCTCCACTGTGTTCCCACAGGGAGTATCTCCTAATTAGTGTGCTATAAGGAAAAATCTACTTAGTAAGGATATGATTTGATTTGATTTAATTTCTTTTCTTTTGATTATGGATATGATTTAATTGAATTAGGAAATTATTTGATGAGATTTGATTGGTATTTTTTAATTGGGGAAGGTGATTTGTCTTGATTATAGCATGTGTTTAATGTGTGATCTTGTTTATTTTGAAGGTGATAGGCGTGGGTAGGTCTTCTTTGGGTGTGAGTTTGGTCCATTTTGGTGGGCTTGGTGTATGGTTTGGTGATATATGGGCTTGGTGTGTGACCTGCGGGGGTTTGGGCTAAGGGTGCGTTTTAAAAAGAGGTCCAACAAGAGAACCCGAAGCTAAACAAGCGAATTAAATCCAACAAGATGTCAAGTTTGGCTCTTCCATTGCGACGTCCGTTTCCCGTGACTTCCTCAATTTAAAGAGGTAGTGTCTCCATATGAGACTCATCATAGGGACTTATATGCAAAAACACAGTGCCTACAAGTCTCTAATGCCCTTAAAACCCTAACTCTCACGTGCATGCACCACCAACTCTCTCTCACAGATTTGAATAATGTGCTGCCATATATTCGCATACTCTTCATTTTGTTAATATATGCACATCTAGGGTTTTTGTCTCCTGATTATTATGCACACCCTCTTTTCTCTTTTATTATGTGTCATAGCCTTTTTATTCCCATGCAGCACATCAGCCCTAATGCATGCACGTTGAATCATTTAATGCATGTATAGGCCTTCACTTTTGTTAAGTCTCGGCCCCACAGATGCAAGTTTTCTTTAATTTGGTCAACTTTGTTACTTCCTCTCTCTTCTTATGGTCCACATCAGTTCTTCAATTTGCATAGCTTTATTCTTTCCAAAACAAGCTAAGGCCCACTTGTGTCGTTATCAATTCCTACAATAATAACAAATACTTAAATAATAAATATTTTTTAAATTATTATAAACATAAAAATCACATAATAAAATGTAAAATATATAACTAAATACTGAACAATAAACCGGAATTAGTGAGGTTTCAAAGTACATTTTCATGCATTTATCAGTAAGCTACTTTCGTAATAAATTTACGAGGTATTATTATTTAATTAAATTGGATTTAATTACGTCGTAACGAAAAATTCGTTTAATCGAAATAAACGAACCCAAGCCCAAAATATGTTGTGTAGGCCAAATTGAATTTTGAATTCAAAGTGGTGGAACCCACTAACTTACATCACTAGTCATTTGTTAATATAAGTGGCTGGATGCATTTAATATATTTTTCTTCCAACACACTTAACTTTTGTTTTGGAAAATATAAAACATTAAGTGGTTTTTAGAAAACACACAAGTATTGTTAGACATTACTATTCATATCTCTCTCTCTTCTCCACCCTCCATGGCCGATCACTTCCTTTATTCCCTTTGAATTTTTGTTGCAAAAATTCATCAAAGCTAGCACTTCGGGAGTCAAAAGAAGGTGATAGGGAAACTCACCCTTTAGTTTTAAACTCAACATTAAGCTTGGAGCTTCCATCATCCAATGAGAATTTTGAAATTCCAAACCGATCAATGTAAGTTCTTCCGCAAACTTTCTTGATAGATTAACACACAAATCATGATTTAGAGATCTTTGGCATGTCTAAGACACTAACAATAGTATCAAAGACAATCTAAGCATGATTTGAATTCTAAGGTTCTAATCTTTAATTTGGGGATTGTATGATTGGAGTATGAAAATTCGAAGTTGGTTGTTTGGTTGTGGTTAGATGATGATGGATTGGATTTGTGCATCATTGGATTTTGAAAAAAATTATTAGATTAATTTTTCCAAAAATCCCCTCTTGGCCGAACATATACCCTAGACTATGCTCATGGTAATATTTTGATTTTGACA
Organism: Zanthoxylum bungeanum; assembly: GCA_019454045.1. NCBI lineage: Eukaryota > Viridiplantae > Streptophyta > Magnoliopsida > Sapindales > Rutaceae > Zanthoxylum > Zanthoxylum bungeanum. The sequence continues at coordinate 24,251 of SKCR01032255.1, read as the reverse complement.
TTGGATGTGTTAAAAGCATGAAATGAATGTTAATTGTTGATTTAATTAGATTTAAATCAAAATTAAATGTTATTTCATATGATTGCTGTGGGATCAAGCATGTTGGATGAAGTTGATTGTTCGTCAATTTGTGTTGGACATGAATTGGATAATTAAGCATGATTGATGTTTTAGAAATATTAGATTAATTAATTAATTGCGCCTGTTAAACTTTAATTGGATTAATCTATAATTTGGAATAATATATTAATTTAATTTGTTGTATTTGGGCTAATGGGCTTGGTTGGGAGAAGTATGGTTTTGGATAATTGGGCCTAAAACCATTTCCATAAAGTCCAAAATACAATTTATAGGCCTTTAATAATTTAATTAGGCCTAATGGGCCTAAATTAATTTTGTGGCATAGGGTGATTCCTAACTTGGACCTTGGCATCGTGGGTTGGATCCATAAGGGCCAAAGCTCAAGCCTAAAGAATAAACTGAAAGCCCATTGGACTTTAATTTAATTAGCATTGGATGCTAATTGGGCTTTTGAGATCAAATTGGATTAGATTTGGAATCCAAGTCCAATAAGGCACTAAAAATAAGTGTAATTGTTTAATTTGGAATTAAACACGAAGTATTGGATACATTTTAAACTGGATTTAAAATTATAGTTTGATATAATTCAAGAATACATACTTTGAGTATTTATTCTTAAATCAAATCAAATCGTTGTTTGAACATTAGATGGTCATTAATCAAAGATTAAATAATTTGATTAGATTGATTGACAGCATGCTTTCTGTGAATACTTGTATGTATTTATATGAATAGTGAATATCAGATGGATATTAGTTGGGTGGGTGTAATTTTGAAAATTATTGTAAGTATGGAACGTATTTATTAAATTAGACCTGCGTGTCCAGTATTTCACCCTTGATTCTCATTGTATTTCTCTTCTCACCAATTCCCCTCAATGTAATGAGGTTTCTTTTAGTGTTATGCAATTGGGTAGAAGAATGTAAAGTACTAGTGGGAGAGAGAAAAGAGAGAGATTTGTTCTAGAAACAAATTGTATCATATATCCATCGGCATATCATTATTAATCTACCGCACCTTATTATGCTTATAGAATTCATGTTTAAGGGTGTAAGATGAGACCACATCAAAGATAATAAATTGGTTTCCAATTTACACCCTCATTATAATATCAAAATTTTTCCTTCCATTGAGTGGTTCTTTCTCAAGATCCAAGAGTAGCATTGGTTTATTGGCCAAATTCAAGATCATTGTCCATCGCAGATGTGTTTGAACCACGAAAGCTTTGTTACATATCTCATGTCTTGGGCAGTTGTGACTTGTTGGCCAAAGTCAAGGTCACTTCTGTACATCGACGTGGATTACGAAGCTTTCCCACTGTCAATAGGTCACGCTTAATTGGAATCATTAAGCTTGTTAAGCCAAAGCCAAGGCTTAGTTGATTCAGAGGAAAAGGTTAAGATGATATATTAGATAAATGTTTTGGATTTGGAGGTCCACCTACCGGATCTAGGAATTGGATGTGATCCAATTGATCATATAGATCTACCTAGTTAAGTTTCATACAGCTTGTTGGCCAAAGTCAAGGTTGTGTGTTATCTAACGGGATCCTAGCCCATTGGGAAACTGGGTTTCCCGAGCAGTCTACAGAGAGTTAGAGGCTCGTCGAAAAATAGTGAGAGGCTAGGATTAAATTTGCAATTTCGTTTAAATACTTGCCAACACGCATTTTTTTATATATATCATTGTTATAAATATAATAGTTTGACTAATATTGAATATTGCTTTCTTTGAACAGTTAGATTGTACAAGACACTACTCCACTTGTAGTTAGTTATATAGTTGGACTATAGTAACCATCAAATTTTGAGTGTACCTGAAATCGTTGATTAAATAGTTGGACTATTGCAATCAAGATAGTTGGAAAGATTAGCGTTAGAGACATAATCATGGCGAGAATGTCTTTAACGGTGCTAATTTTCCAAATGGGAGATCAATCTCAAGATAGTTGTAGGAACTGTATTTTTGCATATAATTCCCGATGATGAGTCTCACATGGAGACACTACCTCTTTAATTGTGCAAGTCGCGAGAAACGGACATCGGAAGGGAAGAGTCAAGAATTGACATTTTTGTTGGACTTAATTCGCTCGTTTCGCTTCGGGTTCGCTTATTGGACCTATGTTTTAAAACATATTATTAGCCCAAACCCCCGCAAGACACACACCAAGCCCATCTCACCCAAGCCCAATCCAAAAAAATTAAAACATTCAAGATACATGTCAAAAATTAAATTAAATTAAATTAAAACCAATTAAATTAAATTCCTAATTTAAGCAAATCTCTTCCAAATTTAAATAAATCACTCACCAAATTTAATGATATTCCCCACCAAAATTACCCAAATTTCTTTCCATTTTTAAACTAATTAAATCCATCCCTTTTTTGCATGATTTCATTCCCTTCTAGAGCCATCACGTACAAGGAAACCCTATATACACTATTATAAAAGAGACTTTCACCAACCATATTCCGGCGGCTAGCTTATTCATCTGAACACACACAAAAAAATCTTACAAAAAACTTACTCTCTCTCACAGCCTAAAAAAAAATAAAACAAATAAACCCTAATCACACGCCCAAGCTCTCTCTAGCTCTAATTCTTCCTGAAGTAGACAAAACAAATAAACTCTCTTTATCATCAACTCTTGCCTCTCGGACCCTTAACAAACAACACAAATGAAATCTTAAGGAGCACAACTACACAGCACTTGCTTCTTTATCCTCCACGGCTTCACGCACAAGCCACGACCATACACCATTCACCACTTGCTTCTTAACTCACGCCTAGCTCTCCAATTCTCGCCACATGCCCCCTTTAACATTCACGCTTCAGCCATCAACAAAGGCACAACCCACTAACAAGACCATTGCCAAACTTCATGCAATCACCCCCTTTGACATGCCACAAATTCACGTAAACAACCATTGCGCCCAGCCATAAATTCACGTAAACATCCCTCTTGCGTCTAGCCATAAATTCATGCAAACAATCCTCTTTCACTAGCCACACACTCACGTATAAACTCCCTAACCTGCACCCTCTAATCCATGTCACAACCCACTAAAAACACAGTCCTTATGATCACTCAAACTGCTCTGGAATCTGCTTGAAAATACCACAAAAACTGCATCTAAAAAATTACCCAAAATAGTCCCTGAATTACCCAAAACTGCACCTAAAAACTGCCCAAAACTGTATCTGAAAACTGCCTAAAACAACCCAGCCCAGCACCGCAAACTGCCTCAAAAATTGCCCCAAAATAGTGACAAAACACAGCCCCATACCGCGACCAGAAATACCACAAAATTGAGTAAAAATAGCAGCCCAAACAGTGAAACAGCGAAAGAAAATGGAAAATCAGTAAACCAGAAGAGTTGCGGAGTGTAAGCCTTTCCGACGGCCTTGTAACGCGCTTCCAAGAGTCGACATAAAAGGTTAGACCTGAGGCCACTTTCTTATTTATTTTTATTCATCTCGTAATTATTTATTGAATTTTATTTGCATGAGTATTGTGGATTAATGAATGCTATGGCTATTGGATGAATGAAAAATGTGTCGTCTCTTGTGGTATATCAGATGGAAATCCAGATGTAAATTCCGTAGCCGAATCCGAATAGACGATAGTGCGGTCTGTACTTGGGAAATAACTCCATGTACCACTTGAGTAAACGACACATATTTTTCTTTATTTTATCTTATGTATTTATTATCCGCATTTTATAATTCCGCCATTTATTTTCTGTAAGTTATTTGTTTATATTTTGATGATATAGTGCGCATAGGAAAATCAAGTTGGATTAAAGGTCCTCCATTTCGAGGGATTAAAAGCCTAAGGGCTACCTTTGCCACGACGTTTTGCCGCCCCGGACGAAGTGTTTTTGATTAGATGTGAGATACGTTCAATTGAGTATACGAAGTCCTATATTGTTTTCTTTATTTGTATGCATTGTAATGTAATGCGCATGGGCTTATAACGTTGATTTAAAGGTTCTCCATTTGGGGGAAGAAAAGCCTAAAAGGCTACCTTTACCATGATACTTCGTCGCGCCTTTTATTATTTCGTCATTTTACTTTGTGTACGTTATTTGTTTATGTATTGATGATATAGTGCGAATGGGCAAATCAAGTTGGATTAAAGGTCCTCTATTCCGAGGGATTAAAAGCCTAAGGGCTACCTTTGCCACGACGTTTTCCCGCGCCAGACGAAGTATGTGTGGTTGAATGTGAGATATGTTCAATTGGGCATACGAAGTCCCAAATTGTTGTATTTATTTTATATGCATTGTAATGTGCATGGGCTTATTATGTTGATCTAAAGGTCCTCCATTGGACGGAAGAAAAGTCTAAAAAGCTACCATTACGATAATACTTTACCACGCTTTTCATTCTGTTATTTGCTTTCTATATGTCATCTCCTTGCATAATCATGCATCATATTACAATGCGAATGGGCAAATCAAGTGGATTAAAGGTCCTCCATTTTGAGGGATGAAAAGCCTAAGGGCTACCTTGGCCATGATAATTTGCCGCGCAGGACAAAGCACGTTCGATTGGACGTGAAATGCGTTCAGTCGGACACTTGAGGTCCTATATAGATGTAGGTATATATTCCGTCTCTTTTCTTTCACCCTATTTGTCTATCTTATTTTGCATCGTATCATGGCACATTTATCTTAATGTACAATTGCCTCTCTAATTGCTTCTCTTCATTATGCATCTAATTGCTTCTCTTCATTATGCATGTTTGTGTAATTGTTATTTACTTATGTTTCCATATGAGTAAGTACAATGTGTTTATGAAATTATATGCTTGTCGTTATTTCGTTTTACTTTATACGTGCTTGTAAACTTATCATTTACTTGCGTTTCTGTATCCATGAATATAATGTGCTTATGAAATTGTATGTTTGCCGTCATTCCGATTTACTTTTATGCATGCAAACTTATATATAGGTTATATGAAAATTTAGATGAGATTTATTTTTATGCACATGAACTTAGAAGTAGATTATCCTAGGAAATATATGTTGCTCAGGCTTGGTTAGATTATTGCACAAATCTTTTCATTACATGTGGCATAAGTAAGGGACCATTCCGAATCCAACGGTTTGAGGTCTTCTCTTGCAAGGGGTGATTGCGGCTTTAAAATCATTTTCCCGATTCACACCGGGTGGCGACTCCATGTTATTTCTTCGGTTTAGTTCCCCCGCATGCTCTTTCGTACTCCCAACTAGGTCGCGAGCCTGGAACAGTGTCGCTGATTTCTGTGTCCTACAGTTTGGCAATTCCACTGGGGATAGAGAATTGGCCCCGAAATAATGTCTTGTAATGATTATGATTTGTGCTTTATTTAACCATGCCTGTTGTGGGTTGAAAGGGTTTAATCAAAGGCATTATTAAAGCTTGGTAATGGTTTGGTGTCTTCTTTTATTCACTACCTTTCTACAAGGAAAAGCTGTGAAGGCACCTAGATAATCATGTACTAGTAGCTTGCTTTGATGGACTAATTTGGAGGACTCGTTGTTTAATCCTGTCACCAAGCGATAAGAGCCTAAGAGGCTTTGGTATTTAACAGAGTTCGCTCCACCCTCCCTCTGGGGAATCTACAACGGGAAATCCATTTGACAGTCAGTCACGCACCATAACTCGTTGGCACGTACCTTAGTTTATAAAAAATTTATGCTCACTTGGTCGCTCGGACCCTTGAGTGGGGAGACCTAGATGTGGGCAACCCTTCGTTGACGAGAGCCTTTGTCTATACACCTATAAACCCGCATATGAACTATAGTTGTAGGACCAATAGAAACTATTCCCTCAAGTTTAGGACCATTTTCATTTGGATTCAGTTTGACCTTTTGTCATGAGGTATGGGCTTGTTGGGCCATTTAAACTTGGACAAGTCTGTGCTTTATGGCAATTGGGCTAAAAGCTTCTAAAATGCCAATGGGCCATTCTGTGTTTAGGCCTTTTATCATTTGAAGTTGTTTAGCCATGTTATCGCAAAAGTGTAAACATGTTGAGCCTTTTCAACTGGAAAAGTTTGCACCTCGCAATAGTATGATTGAATGCTTCAAAATGATAATGGGCCGACTTACATCACACACATCTCATACATCTCATGCATACACGCATCATGTTAACCCTTTGTGTCTTAAAAGCCCTCATAGATATCCGTTGGGTTAGGAAAAAGGGGAGACTCATTGTAGGCATTGCATTTTTGCATGTGAACCCCGATGATGAGCCTCATTTTGAGGCACTATCTTTTAAGTCGCGGAAAACGGACGTCGGAAGGGAAGAGTCAAGAATTGACGTTTTGTTGGATTTAGTTCACGTGTTTAGTTTCGGGTTCGCTGTTGGACCTCCGTTTTAAGACTTAACCAAGCCCATCTCATCCAAGCCCAATCCAAAGAAATAATTAATATATGTCACAAATTAAAATAATTAAAACATTTAAAACATATGTGTCACAAATTAAATACCAATTAAATTAAATCTAAGTTAAACTAAAACTAATTTAAATAATTAAGTCATATACCTAATTAAATAAAATAATTAAGTAATATACCAATTTAAATAAATCATTAAATAAATCATTTAAACTAAAACATTAAATAAAATCATATACCAAATTAAAATAAAACAAATAAAATCTAAATAATAACCTACCAAAATAATAAAAATACTTACACAAATTAAAGAAATTACATGCCTAATTAACACAAATTAAAATATTCTAATTCCAAAAATAAATAAATCACAAACCAATTTAAGAATTCCCACAAAAAATATAATTATTCTTTCCCTTAATAAACCAATTAAATCCATCATTTAATTAAAATAAATCTCTCCGTAATTGATTTGTTTCCTTTCTAAAATCCCATGCAAACCCTACATGCACTCACTATATAAACAAACACTATCTAACCCTAAGTCCTCCTTCTCTCCCTCACGGCACAACAAAAAAATAAAAACCCTACTCCTCTCAATATTCTCTCACTCTCTCGGCCAAAAAAATCACAAAAAAACCCTTAACAAGTCTCTCTCGCCTCTCACCCTTCATCACTTTCCCCACATATGCACTAACAGCTCACGACAGAACCAAGAAAACCCTAAAAAATATCTCTCGGCAAACCCACGAAAACAACTACAAAGCCACCCTCATCATCTCTCATCTTAACCAAAAAAAAAACCAAAACACATACACCCGACAACCTTCATAGCCTTTATCCACGTAACCCTCAGCTAAGCCAACTTCACGCACACAAAGACCCTCACAAATCTGCCCAACCTCACAGCCCCTCTACTCACATATTCACGAAACCAAGACCTTCATCCAGTAACTTGAAGCCTCTTTGCCTTTACCAAACTTGCTGCTTCACGTCATAATCCCACATCGATCAAGAACCTCACGCTTTAGCCCTCAGCAAAGCCACACTCACCCCTTCATGAAGCCATCTGCCTCCCTCAACGTAAGACACACACAGTCATTCATGTATACGCCACCTTAAATCCACAAGCCCTCATCTCGCCTCTCACCCTAACTACTTCAACAGCCATTAGCCCACGTAACAAGCTAGCCAATATACACAATATCTAAACACAAAGCATAACTTCACGCCTAAACCTGCTCCACCTGCCCCACTACTGTTGAGTTTTTCTAAGGTCCCAAGATCAAATCAAAGCATGAAAACATGAGTGAATACATCAACGGAGGTAGCGGAATACTCACATCGATCGGTTGAGTCGATTTGGAGATGAATCGAAGCCAAAAGCTCACTGCCTTTCACGCCCATTCACTGCAGTTCACTGCCTCCATTTTTCAGTTTTGAAATGACGAAACGGAGCTCCAAGCCTCGTCCGACGGATCCCGGCTCATGGGTGAACCTCTCTACCACCTTCGCAAGACTTCGTAAGTGTGCTAGCACTTGAGATTTTGCCACAAAATCCCACTCTTGGCTTCCCCATTCACGCCATTTTTGAGTCAAACCAGTGAGCCTTTTAGGCTTTGGGCGTGAGCTAGAAGAGAGAAATGAGAGAGAAGAGATTTGTGTGTTAAATTAAAATGAAATGCAACAAGTGTATCTTATATACTTGTTGTGAAATTAACTTAATTTCCCTTGCATTTGCATTTCATTTGCCTTTTAAAAGTCAAACCATTAAAAGCCAAACACTATTCACATGTCACTTTAAGTCATGTCAACTTTATGTCAAGTGTCATGTCTTTTCCATCAATCAATCACTCACATCAATCAATCAAATGTCACATCACTCAAAGTGACGCTTGATTTGACGCTTGATGTGATGAATGACTTGACGTTAGATTTGACGCTTGATGTGACTTGCGTCGCCGCACTCGAATTCGAAATACGAATGCACTCGCAATCACACTCGGGCTCGGGTTCGCTAATTCCAAATTAACGATTTATCTGTCGCGTCGTAATTAAATGATTACGCCTAGCGAATTCAATATTCACGTCGCTAACGAATTAATTCTAAATTAATTCGTTCGTCCGAATTAAAATCTAATTTTAATTCAGCGTCGAAATCTAATTTCGTTTAATATATCGAATATATTAATTCATCGATTAATTCCAAATTAATCATTATCTCTCTCTCGACGATATTTTATCCTAGATAAAATATCTCCGTAATTAATCCTAGATTAATTTTCTCTCTCTTCAATATAATCCCAGATTATTCAAGAGTGCGAGTTGTGCGTCATCGGTGGATTATCGGGAAGCGACCCATGAGATCTCCGGATAATTTGGCAGTAAATACGGTCGTCGGAGTATCCGAATCACGTACGTACCAAGTACTACGTTCTACCGATTTACGAGACAAGGTCTACTCCTAGCAAAGTACCAAGTCTACCCAATTCTCCGGACATATCCTTATAAGAATATTTAGATCTATATCAAGCGTAGTATACAATCGTATTGTGCATATCGGCCCAGTATCGGATAGTCACGTGTTAGGGCTGGGGCTGGATTAGTGTCTGCCCCGTCCGAAACACATATCGAATGTCTGGTAACTAGTCTCTATAATCGGATATTTATGACCTGGTCATAATATCACGATTGGATGCGCATCACTTAAGAGCACTAATACCGTATCCTGCGTGACATCATCTCCACTATGACTGGAGTGATACTTCCGTCTCGACATCACATCCAATACTCTACGACTCTCTGATAAACCCAGAAGTGGTAGACACAGAACCGGTCAAAGCCCCCAACCACCAAAACCAAAGTTTATCGATTATCGTAAGTATTAGCGATGCAAGTCTCAGGTTAAGACTATACACACCTACCTTGACTTCGGCCTCCCATAGACACATATTCATAATACCAATGGGATTCCGAGGGGTCTATCCAGAGCGAAGCTGTTTCCCGTACCATCGGTGAAACACGACCTCCTATCGCACTTGCATAAGTCTCCAACACTTATATATATGAGAACTATGCCGTTGTGCCCTCACAACGCGCACAAGTGCAATACTAGCCTATTCTGCATTATCGATGTCCAGTCTCGATAATACTACGGCTAGGGATATTTAATGATTAATCCTTCGTGGACTGATACTGTCTCATATCATCTCAATCCAGGAACTAATCATAGGGACCTCTCTTCATTTATATATCTATGGTGATCTAATCACAAATGACGAGAGTGCAATTTCCTTGTTACATAGTTAATTTGCTACAACAACACAATGATCTGTGCAAATAGTGACGTTATGGGTCATATTATCCAACAATCTCCCACTTGGCACGTATTGAGTCACTCAAGTGTTCCAACACTTGAACTATGTAAGGTTCGCTCAAATTGCTGAGGAAAGGGTTTCGTCAGCGGATTTGTTTGCTTATCGTCTGACGCGATTTACACGATCATCACATCGCCACGATGTATGATCCGAACGAATCAGATGATATAGAAGTATATATCTAGATCGTCGATGAGACCTTTAATTCCTTAGCCTGTGCTGACGCCTAGTTCAGCTACTAACAGAACTATATCTAATCTAATTAGATTTATGTTCGATCCAAATGGCTTCTTTTGCTGCCTTAGCTGCAGCAATAATCCGTATTTGTTGTTTATTCGGCAACAGTTATCTTGCTTGGAATATTTCCAGCTCACTGTACCGTAATTCAAACTTTATAGTACCGTAGTATTTAATAGTTTGGAAACTTGCAGCGGTAATCCCAGTCACTTCAAGTTCTCCTTCTCCATAGTTTAAGACAGCATCTTTAGTTCTCTCAGATACTAATAGATGTTCTTAATCTTTAATCCAGTGACTATCACTTGGATTAACCTGATCGTGACTCCATATGCTCGAAGCGTATGAGACACCCTATCAAGTACATTTTAAATGTACAATTTCTCAGAGAGTGTTAACAAACTCCAAATCTATCCCAGTAGATCTTTATTCCTTGAATAAAGGTTGTTACTCCTCAGAATTCTACGGAGAATTTCTATTGAAAGAATATCTATGAAAGCCAAGCTTTCACCAATTGCATTATGGGAATTTCACTGTTAGTGCGCTCTCCCACTAACCTCCTTATATACACAAGAATTATTTCGTTTTGAGTCAAATCATAAACCATTATGATTATTTCAAAATTACAGTTCCAAGAACCTTATGCTTGCATTGATCCAAACATGGATCGAATAACCTGCAAACCTTGGTTGTCGGTTATACAAAATCGTCAGAATGTTATAAACATTCTCCAAAAGGTTTCCTTTTCAGGAAAGCGATTTTGATTTATAACTGACACATTTCATAAATGAAATATACAGTTGTTAAACAAGCATTTTCAAAATGGATTTACCATGGCAACAGGTAAAAGGTTGAACCGTTATTAACACAATATTGATAACGATACCTTTCCGTCAAAAGCCCAGCTTTGTACGTTGGTATGTTGCCTTCCATGTATGTCTTCCTTGAAGACGTTTAATGTACCAATAGGCACAATGCCTTGTGGTATAACAACTAGTATCCAAAATAGTTGTTATACATGGAATCCATTTCGGACTCATGGCACTTTGCCATAACGGGGAGTCGATACCTCGTATCACTTCCTCTAAACGTAGTCGGATGGTACACCTCCATAAGATTGACATCTTCATGGGGCGAGATCAGAAACCCATACCCTAGGTTGTTTTCTGACTCTATCCGATCTACTAGTTTCTTGTGTATTTGAAGATTAATGGTATAGATTCATCATAGATGAACTATTTGTGTTCCATTAGGGACTTCGTGCCTTGAACAGTGTTACTCCGATTTTCATCGAGTATCACTATCCTCCCACTGACCACTGCATATCGGTATTCCTCTCAGGAAAACCGCATGGTGAGCAACAATTACATTGTTCTCATGTGGGATTTATAAGTACTATACTTAAGGTTTCCCTTAGGATAACCTATATTGGCACTTATCCAATTTGGGCCTTTTAGTTTGGTATCAACCAAACGTTATGCCTAGCATACCCAAATTATCAGGAATGAGAAACCCCGTTTCTTTCCTGTTCATATCCTATATGATATCTGTCAAACAGATTTATATGGAACCTTATTCTAAATAAGTTTTGCACTGTAAATACACATCCCTTTGAAGGAAAATAGTAGCTCAGAGCGACTCGTGACAAACCTTATCATGTCGAACAAAAATTCGATTTTTGGTTCGGACACACCGTCTAACTGACGTGTCTCGGGAGGAGTCCTCATATGAAAGAATACCGTACTCTTTCATGTACGTATGAAACTTACTGCTTAAGTAATTTCCATCACGGTCTAACCGTGGCGGAATAATACTACAGTCGATCTGTTTACTTACTTCGCGTCGAAACTTCAAAAGTTTCCGATTTGTGTTCTTCAAAAGAAACACATAACCACAACGTGATGCCACATCCGTTAAGGTCACGAAATATTCATGTTCACATCTAGCCTAGCTAGATATGGGCCCACTAACTTCACCATGAATAGAGCTAACAGATCGGTGGCCCTTTTACTATTACCAAGTAAATAGTATTTTAGGTATTTAACCTAATAAACTAGATTCGCAGACCTTATTTGAATAGTCAAATCAGTCCTAGTACCCACTCTTCAAAAGTGTGGATATACGATTCTCGTTTAATTGTGTCCTAGACAACAATGCCACAAATAAGTCTCATTGATCAAATCAATTTGAGCTATTTATTTGTCATTTTTTATGTTTGAGATTTTATTTATATTCAAAATATAAATTCTGTTATTTACATCTAATGTATTTATCTCAGTATCATCTTTATATAATGAAACACTTTAGTGTTCTAGAATATAAATGTTTTTATCCGCAACGGATTAAACACTGATATAGAGATAATGTCTCTAGTCAAACTAGTTACATTATAACAGTTCCTAATTTAAGTACATACCCAAAGGATAGTTCCTAAACTTAGGTATCTACGGTCGAAACAGCGACTTTCGTCCCGTTTCCAATTCGCAGAGAAATCTCAGTTTGAAGTCAGTATCCAACTCAAAGTGGATTCCGAACATCAATACATATATTTTATGTACTACACTAAGTATTTAAAATCCAATTTCAATACTAGCAGAGAACATAACTTTGACAAATATTTTTAAAGTTAGAGTCTCGCCCTTTCTTTAATTCCTTCGTGTCTTCCATATCCAAATGGTAGTCACTTTGGGATATGTTAATTATCTTTTCAATATTTCACAAACCTTTGGCCAAGCCTTGGGTTTCGGAATATTGAAACGATGTGCACCTTGTGCTACATGCCCAATTGCAAGCTTTGACTTTTCTCCACTAGAATAGTCAATTAATTCTCTAAGAATTTTAATTGCAATTTTTAATACTTTTAAATCTAAAGATAGATTTATTATAAGTATTTAATTAAGCACTAAAGTCATCATCACATAAATCTTCCAAAGATTTTATGCTCTACTATTTGCTTAATTATGGGCTTAGTTATAATAAGTTATTTTATCAAATAAATTAACCTATTATAAGTTCCCAATTGAAAATTAAATCATTTAAAACATTTAATCCAAGGATTATATATTTTAAATATTCAACTTTTCAATTCTTTCTTGATTTCAATAGTCCAACTATTTAATCAATTTTAATAATGTACTATTTATTATAATGATTACAATAATCCAATTATTTAATCAACTATAATTTTAATATTGATTACTATAATCCAATTATAAAATCAACTATCATTTAATTCAATTATATTGATTTCTATAATCCAATTATAAAATCAACTATATATTGAATAAGTTTGTATATAGTCCAACTATATATATATTTTTAAAACAACGTAAAATATTGACGAATGATATTTGTTTGAGCGTGTATGGCGAGTAATTGAACGAATGTTGCAAATTCAATACTTGCCTCCCACTATTTTTCGTCGAGTCTCTAACCCTCTGTGGAGTACTCGGGAAACCGCGTTTCCTAGTGGGCTAGGATCCTGTCAAATAACATACAACCTTGACTTTGGCCAACAAGTTGTATGCTACTTAACCAGGTAGATCTCACAGATCAATTGGATCCAATCCAATTCCTAGATCCGGTTAGGTGGACATCCAAGTCCTAAACATATTACTTATGCCAATGTATCTAATACATTTTCTAACCTTATCCTCCGAATCATCTAGGCCTTGGCTTTGGCACAACAAACCTAATGACTCCAGTTAAGCGGGACCCATTGACAAGGAAAGTTTCGTAATCAATGTCTTTGGACAAGAAGTGATCTTGACTTTGGCCAAGAAATCACAACTTGGACTAGACACCGATGTGGAACAAAACTCTCATGATTCAAATACATCCAATTGACAAGGTCTTGACTTTGGCCAACAAACCAATGCCAATCGGATCTTGAACAAGATTCATTCAACGGAAGGATAATCGCTTAATATAAAACGAGGGTTTTTCGCGTGCAAATTGGCTACCAATTTAATTATCTTTGTTAGGTCTCATCATCATACACCCTTAAACATGCATTCTAAATACATAATAAAGAGAGTATGAAATAAAATAATAATGATATGCGGATGGATACTTCACACATTGATCCTAGATCAAATCTCTCCCTTTCTCACTCAAGCTATCACTTGTACTACTTCTACCCGTTACACTACACTTCTAAAGAAACCTCATATACATAGAGGGGAATAGGTGAGAAGAGAATACAAGAGAATAAAGGTGATAAGGCTGGACACGCATGTGGACAACAGAAACTGGACGACGCATGCTGTTCTAGGCTAGGGGGCCTAGTTGGGAGTACGGAGTAGCCAACGGAGGACTAAACCGGAGAGTGATGGAGTCGCCACCCGGTGTGAACCGGGACAAAGATTTAAGGCCGCACTCACCCCTCGCAAGGGAAGACCTCAAACCATTGGGTTCGGAATGGTCCCTTACTTATGCCACTTGTAATGTAAAGATTTATGCAATAATCCAACCAAGCCTATGACATATATTTCCAAGTGCACCACAATCCTAAATTCGCATGCTTGAAAGTAACAACTAACATATATGAAATCAAATCTTATTGCCATATTCACATGCTTAAAGGTAGACTTTTACAACAACAAGCACATAACGTCATAAGAGTCAATCATTCATGTAATCATAAACACAAACAGTCATGGTAACATTTGCATATAATCAAAATGACGACAACACGGATGCATAAATCATGATACATTAAGCCAAGACTAAAGTAGATAATGCAATCATAGGGAATAAACATGATTTTCATTATTATGTGCACAAAGATAAGAACGACTATGTGTGGTTTCATCAAAAAAATCATTTAAGAAAGGATTATACATGGCATGTGATGAGTATATCTCAGTTCAGTGTGTTCGCGTTCGTGTAGCGTTCGTAAACGCGTTCGAACGAAACTGAGGCAGAATGCTCACGTTCGTATAGCGTTCGTGAACGCGTTCGAACGGAAATGAGACCTGATGCATGATAAGGCAAAATGTATGCGCGTTCGAGTTGCGTTCGTAAACGCGTTCGAACGGGGACAGACCTGATGCATGAAATGCTTACGTTCGTGGAGCGTCCGTGAACGCGTTCGAACGGAAATGAAACAGAATGCTCACGTTCGTATGGCGTTTGTGAACGCGTTCGAACGGAAATGAAACAGAATGCTCACGTTCGTATGGCGTTTGTTAACGCGTTCGAACGGAAACGAGACCTGATGCATGATAAGGCAAAAATGTATGCGCGTTCGAGTTGCGTTCGTGAATGCGTTCGAACGGGAACAGACCTGATGCATGAAATGGGACGCGATACATGAAAGCTAAAGGGCGCGGCGGTGAAGCATCGCGGTAAGGATCTTATCCCCGTGAAGCGGAGTGCCTTTAATCCGACTTACTAAGCCCATGCGCAATGAACATATAATAAAAGTAAAGGCATAATAACAAAGACGAGTTATCAGACTTTGTATATCCGATTGAACACATCTCACGTCCAATCGAATATACGTCATCCAGTGCGGCGAAGCATCGTGATAAGGATCTTATCCCCGTGAAGCGGAGTGCCTTTGATCCGACTTTCTAAGCCCATGCGCAATGAACATATGATATGCATAAAATAAAGACAGAAGTAAACACAAAGATACTTGGCGCGGTGAAGCGTCGTGGTAAAAGATTTTAACCTCTTCAATTAGAGGACCTTTCATTGCACTTACTAAGCCCATGCGCTTTTCTCATCATTACATAAATAATAACATGCAGAAAATTAAATGGCGGAATAATTAAACAACTCAAAATTAAACAAAAGAACATGCCGTTTACTCAAGTGATACGTGGAGTTGTGGCCCGAGTGCAGATCATACTACCGTCCATTCAGAATCGGCTATGAAATTTACGTCCGGGTTTCCATCCGATATACCACAAGAGGCGGCATGCCTTTCATCCAAAATTCACAACAAACATCGTATATGCAACAAATACCACAAATACAAAAATATAATCAAGATAAATGAACAGAAATTAAATAGAAATAAGTGTGAAGATAACCCTCAGGTCTAACCTTTTAGTTGTCCTCGGACTTGCGTTTCGCGGAGATCGGAAGGGATGAAAGTTCCTTACTTTTCCGGTTCACTAGTTTCGCGTTTTGGGCTCGCTGTTCCACTGTTTTCCCCACTGTTTTGGCGTCGTTTTGCTGCTGTAATTCGGTGATGAGAGGGTGAAGATGATGAGTGTTTTGGTTCGGCTAAGGAGGGTTGGTGGTCTCGATTTTGAAGGGTTTTGGTGTTCTGGATTCAACTATGGAGGATAGTTGCTTGTGGTGTATTCTTTTTCTCTTTTTGTGTCTATGTGAGGTGTTTTTCTTTTGTTTTAGTTTGGGCGTGTTGTAGGGGAGTCTAGAGCTAGGGCTTGGGCGTGACTTAGGTTGTGTGAAGAGTGGAATGGCTTTGGTGAAGAGTGGTTTATATAGAGAAGGGTTAAGGTTGACAAGGGAAGGGATTTGGTTTCCAAATTAGGAGTCCTAAGAAAGGTATACACAAGATTGAGGGGGGACAAGATATTTTAAAATAGGAAGTCAATTAATCTAAATTGGTAGATGTCTTATTAGATTAGGAAGTCAAATATTTGATTGGTGTTAATTAGGCATACAATATTTTAAGTTTGGGAATAATCTTATTAGATTGGGAATATAATTGGTTGATTGATTTTAATTAGGCATGATTATATTTTGATTTAGTGTGTGATTTGTTTATTTTAGGCATGATTTTAGTTTAAGTTGGTAATTGTTTATTTTATGTTTGGTAAATGTTTTAGTTAATTATTTAATTAATTTAATTATTATCTTATTAGTTAATGTTTTAATTAATATTTATTTAATTTAATTTGGGATGTGTTTTATGGGCTTTGGGGAGCTAAATGGGCTGGGGTGTGAGGCTAGCAGCAAAACCAGAATTACCGACACCGTTCGAACGCCTCCCCGAACGTGACACGAACGCTCGAAATCTGCTTTCCGTTCGAACGCCTGAACGAACGCAGCACGAACGAAAACAGTGAACCTTGCTTATTCCTAATTTCCCCTTCCGATATCCGTTTCCCGCGGTTTTCATGACTCAAAAGGTAGTGCCTCCAAATGAGACTCATCATCGGGTTTCACATGTAAAAATGCAATGCCTACAGTCGCCCCCACTTTGATGGGACTCGTGCGGTGTGTGACAGTGACAGTCCTATCAAAGTCTATGCAATGCATTTTTTACTTACCTGGCTAGCTAGCTATCTCGAGCTAAGCTGATATTGCAGAGGATCTCGATCCTGAGACGCATCTTGGTACTTCTGATGATGTGGACCTCGCCTGAAAAAGGATATGATGTGGAGCCTCGCTCCTCAGCCGATATGGGCTTCGCCCCCAAGCTGATATAATGATGTGGAGCCTCGCTCCTCAGCCGATATGGGCTTCGCCCCCAAGCTGTTATAGTGATGTGGAGCCTCGCTCCTCAGCCGATATGGGCTTCGCCCCCAAGCTGATATAATGATGTGGAGCCTCGCTCCTCAGCCGATATGGGCTTCGCCCCCAAACTGATATAATGATGTGGAGCTTCGCTCCTCAGCCGATATGGGCTTCGCCCCCAAGCTGATATAATGCTGTGGAGCCTCGCTCCTCAGCCGATATGGGCTTCGCCCCCAAACTGATATAATGATGTGGAGCGTCGCTCCTCAGCCGATATGGGCTTCGCCCCCAAGCTGATATAATGACGTGGAGCCTCGCTCCTCAGCCGATATGGGCTTCGCCCCCAAGCTGATATGATGATGTGGAGCCTCGCTCCTCAGCGGATATGGGCTTCGCCCCCAAGCTGATATAATGACGTGGAGCCTCGCTCCTCAGCCGATATGGGCTTCGCCCCCAAGCTGATATAATGACGTGGAGCCTCGCTCCTCAGCCGATATGGGCCTCGCCCCCAAGCTGATATGATGTGAGGCTTACTGCTCGCTCTTTCCCGTCTTCAACACCTGTTTACACAAAACAGAACAACACAAAAAATATGCAATATAGGTTACGTGTATGCATGTATGCAGAGGTTTTCTTATTCCGTTGGGTTAGGTCCTCCACTGGCGACCAAGTCTTCTCAAGCAAAGTATAATTTCAACCTGTCAACATTGATTGGTTCCGTGAATTCATTTCCCTCGAGGTCTGACAACTTCACTGCTCCGTTTCCCATGACTTTCTGGACGACGTAAGGTCCTTCCCAATTTGGCCTGAATTTCCCTCTCGGATCTGTCGTCGACGTCCTCGACTGCTTAAGTACCAAATCACCCTTTCTGATCTTTGTGGGACGTACTCTCTTGTTGAAGGCCCGGGCTAGTCTCTTCTGGTACAACTGCATGTGATGTAAAGACCTCATCCTCTTTTCATCTAACAGTGCTAACTGATCAAATCTCTGTGCAGCCCACTCTGACTCAGGTAACTCTGTCTCTGCTAGTACTCTCATAGACTGTATTTCTACTTCCACCGGCAGTACCGCTTCCATCCCGTACACCAAGGAATAAGGCGTTGCACTCGTTGCTGTTCTAACTGACGTTCTGTACCCCCACAAGGCATATGGTAGTTTCTCAGCCCAATCCCTGCAGTTCTCTGTCATCTTAGCCAGAATTGTCTTTACAGTCTTGTTGGCTGCCTCAACTGCCCCATTCGCCTGTGGCCTGTAAGGTGATGACTTATGATGGCCTATCCCGTATCTCTGTAACATTGCTTTCGTCTCTCCTTGAAACTGGACCCCATTGTCCGTCACTATATGATGCGGCATACCATAACGACAAATGCGGTTTCGTGCTATGAACTTGGCCATCTGTTTTGCCGTAACGTTCCGGAATGACTCAGCTTCTACCCACTTCGAGAAGTAATCCACTGCTACTACTATGAAGCGGTGCCCATTAGATGCATTTGGTCGGATTTCCCCGATCATGTCGATCCCCCATGCTGAGAACGGCCATGGCTCTGACATCCCGTGCAACTCTGTATGTGGCAGATGACTCAGATTACCATGTACTTGACAATCGT
This sequence comes from Zanthoxylum bungeanum, assembly GCA_019454045.1. NCBI lineage: Eukaryota > Viridiplantae > Streptophyta > Magnoliopsida > Sapindales > Rutaceae > Zanthoxylum > Zanthoxylum bungeanum. The sequence continues at coordinate 5,125 of SKCR01032255.1, read as the reverse complement.
GACAGTGCTTTACCATCCTTGCGCAGTCTGCCTCCATAGTCGACCAATAAAACCCTTGTCTCACTATCTTGCGGGACAAGTTCAACCCATTCATGTGCGGACCACATACCCCGGCATGTACCTCTTCCATCACTTTCTGAGCCTCTTCTTTTCTCAAACATTTCAACTGAATGTCGTTAGCTTGCCTTTTGTACAGTTCTCTTTTCAAGATCACATACTGAGAGGCCAATTTCTGAATGGCCAATCTATCTTTTCTGCCTGCCCCTTCTGGGAATTCTCCGTGCTCTAGATACCTCTGAATGTCATGGTACCAAGGTTTACCGTCGTCAATTTCCACTCCCAGAACTTTCCCTGTCTCATAAATCGACCTGTTTGCTGTAGTCAATACCAACGGTTTCATCACTAACTTTTCTGGATTTTCCCAAGTAGCTGCAAGTGTGGCCAGTGCATCTGCCATCTGATTCTCTTCTCGCGGCAAGTGCTGAAACTTACAATTGGGGATGGCCTGTGCCAACTCTCTGAGGTGGAAGAGGTATGGCTTCAACCGTTCCTCTTTCAATTCCCATTCCCCTTGTAACTGACGGATTACCAGCATCGAATCTCCGTAGACCTCTACACTTTCGGCATTCAAGGCTATCAATGCAGTCAACCCAAAAGCGCATGCTTCATATTCGGCCATGTTGTTTGTTACTCTGAATGTCAACCTCTTGGCCATGGGCAAAGTTTCTCCCTCGGGGGTCACTATCACAATTCCAATTCCGGCTCCTTTGTAATTAACTGCTCCGTCGAAGTACACTTTCCATCCCTGAACTGCTATAGCATTGACTTCTTCATCTGGGAACTCAAACTTATACTGATCCCCCTCGATAGGCTGAAGTGCTAGGAATCTTCTAACCACTGCTCGCCCTTTGATCACCTTGGAGGTAAGGTAATCAATGTCAAACTCTGTACAACAATACTAACCATCTGCCCTCATACGGGAGCAACTTCTTACTTAGATAATAGATTGCATGTTCCACTCCTGTCTCATCTGCCTGTACCATCATCGCTCTCCAGTGCTTCTGATTCGATAGCCAAATACAATACAAGGGCTTGCCCGGTTTTGGAGGTTTCAATACAGAAGGCTTTACCAAGTACTCTCTGATTCTGTCGAAGGCTGTCTAACACTGTTCATTCCATCTCACTGGCTGATCTTTTCTCAACAGTTTGAAGATAGGCTCACATACCGATGTCAACTTGGCGATGAACCGACTGATGTACTGAATCTTTCCCAAGAATGCCCTGACTTCTTTTTCTGTCTTCGGTGTAGGCATTTCTGTGATTGCCTTGATTTTCTCGGAGTCTACCTCTATTCCTCTCATTCCCACTGTATGACCAAGTAACTTCCCTGATGTTACCCCAAACACACATTTCTTGGGATTCAGCCGCAAGTTGTATCTGTCAACTCTCTGAAGGAACCTCTCCAGTGCTTCAATGTGCCCAACTCTTGTCTCTGATTTCACCATCATGTCATCCACATACACCTCAATCTCTTTGTGCATCAAGTCGTGGAAAAGTGTGGTGGCCATCCGCTGATAAGTAGCCCCTGCATTCTTAAGCCCAAATGGCATCACCCTGTAGCAATAAGTACCCCACTCGGTGACAAAAGCAGTCTTGTGCTTATCTTCCTCTGCCATGAGGACTTGATTATACCCTGAAAACCCATCCGCAATGAGTACATAGTAGACAAAGCCGCACTATCAACCAGAACGTCTATGTGCGGTAATGGAAAATCATCTTTCGGGCAAGCCTTGTTGAGATCTCTGTAATCCACACACATTCTAACTTTTCCGTCTTTCTTTGGCACTGGTACAATGTTAGCCAACCACTCGGGATACTTCACTACTTCTAGGAACCCCACATCTATCTGCTTCTTAATTTCTTCTCTGACTTTCTCAGCCCATTCTGGTCTCATCCGTCGAAGCTTTTGTTTCACTGGCCTCATATTCGGATAAGTTGGAATTGTGTGTTGGGCAATGCTTCTGTCTATCCCAGGCATGTCTTCATAGGACCAAGCAAACACTTTGGCATATCTGATCAATACTTCTTCTAGCTTCTCCCGTTCTTCAGTGGTAACTGTTGGACAGTTATGACCCATAGCGTCACTATTTGTACAGATCATAGTGTTGTTGTACAAATTAACTATGTAACAAATGAGATTGCACTCCTATCATTTGTGATTAGATCACCTTAGATATATAAATGATGGGAGGTCCTTATGATTTTTCCTAGATTGAGAATGATATGAGACAGTATCAATCAACGAAGGATAAATAATTAAACATCCCTAGTCAGAGCATTGTCGAGATTGGACATCGATAGATGCGTAAAAGACTAGTATTACACTTGTGCGTGTTATGTGAGACATAACGGCATAGTTCTCGTATATCTGGGTATAGGATACTCAGGCAAGTGTAATAGGAGGTTGTGTTTCACCGATGGTACGGGAAACAGCTTCGCTCTGGATTAGACCACCGCAGAATCCCATTGGTAGCATGACCTTGTGTCTATGGGAGTCTGCAATCAGGGTAGGTGTATTTGGTCTTAACCTGAGACTTGCACCGCTAATACTTGCGACAATCAATGTACTTTAGTTGAGGTCGTCCAGGGCTTTAAACAGGTTCTGTGTACGCCGATGCTGGGTATATTGAGAATCGTAGTGTATTGGGTGTGATGTCAAGACGGAAGTGTCACTCCAGTCATATGGAGAAGATGGTCATGTAGGATACGGTATTAGTGCTCTTATATGCTGCGCGGCTATCGGGATATTATGACTTGGTCATATATATCCGATTATAGAGACTAGTTACCAGACATCCGACATGTGCTTCGTACGGGGCAGACACATATCCAGCCTAGGCCTAGCACGTGATCATCCGATACTGGATCGAAATACGCAATACTACGTATACTACGCCTGATATAGATCACATATTCCTGTAAGGATATTTTCAGAGAATTGGGTAGGCATGGCGCTTTGCTAGAGGCCAACCTTGTCTTGTAAATCGGTAAAACGTAATACTTGGTACTTACGTGTTCGGATAGTCCGACGACCGAGTTTACTACCAACATATCCGGAGATCTCATGGGTCGCTTCCCAATGATACACCGATGACGTATGACTCGCATTATACATTAATCTGGGATTAATATGAAGAGAGAGAAAATTAATCTGGGATTAATTACGGAGATATTTTATCTGGGATAAAATATCAATTTAAAGAGAGAGAACGATTAATTTGGAATTAATCGATAAAAAATATATTCGATATATTAAACGAAATTGGATTTCGAATAGGAATTAAAATTAGATTTTAATTCGGGCACTTGAATTAATTGGAATTAATTCTCGAGCGACGTGATTAGTAAATTGGATTTATTAACGAGGCATCGAGATAATCGTTAATTTAGAATTATCGAAACCGAGCTCGGAATGTGTTTGCGACGTTACGTCGATTTTGAATCACGTGCCGCAAGTCGCATCGCAAATCACATCGCAAGTCATAAAAGTCAAATCGCTTTTTGGAAAAGTAATTTTGACTCTTTGTCTTTGACCTTAAAATTTTGGAGGGAAATATTGGGGGGGAAAGACTTTTGACTTTTTGGAAAAGTGAAAGCCTTTTCCCTTTTACTTTTTACCAAGGGTAAAATGATTTTAAAATTATTACTTGTTTTTATTTCTTTTTGGAAAAGAAAATAAATGGTAAAACATTTTAGTAATTAAGGAAAATATATAAGTAATGTGTTGGACACATTTTCCCTTAACCTAATCTCTCATCCATCTCTCTCTTCCTCTCCAAAGCTCACGCCCAAGGCAGTGGACTGCACTGCTTTGGGCGTGAATGATGATCCATTTTGAAGGTCTTGTGGCAAGATCCAAGTGCTAGCACACTCCTAGAAGACATACGAATGTGTTAGGGAAACCCACCCACGAGCCGGGAATCGTTAGACGAAGCTTGGAGCTTCAATCTCAGCTCAAAATCTGAAAACAGTGAGCAGTGACTGCACCCATTGGCGCCACTTTGAAGGACAAAAACTTGGAGTTTTGTTCGTTGTTTCATCTCAACCGATCAATGTAAGTATTCCGCAACTTCTTTGATATGTATTTCACACATCTTTATGCTTGTTTGATGATCTTGAGACCTAGAATAAAACCAACAATGGCATCAAGAGCCTAGGTTCAAGCATGAAAGTTTAGGGCTTAAAATTTGGGTATTTTGTATTTGAGCATGATTTGAATAAATTGGATGTTTAAGTATGCTTAATACATGTTTAATTGAATATTGATTAGATCAATTTCATGAATTAATGTTAGAAACATTTTTCGCCAAATATTAAAGTTGGCCTAAAATGATAAATTGGGTATTTTCAATTTGAGCATGATTTTATGAATTGGATGATTAAGTATGCTTAAATATAGTTGAATTGAAGATTGATTGGATCAATTTCATGAAAATATGATTGGATCATTTTTCCCCAATTTTCTTATGTTGGCCGAATTTGATAAGCCCAAATTGTCTTGGAATTTTGATTTTTTGTTCATTAGATGAATTGGAAATCATTTGGGTATATGATTTAATGTCGATTGTGTAATTGATTGGATTGAATTTGAATCGGACATAAAATCCCCAAATTGCCAAGACTTTGAAGCATGAAAATGGGTTTGATTTTTCATTAAAATGTGTGGGCATGTGATAATGAAATTGTGCATGATTAATTGTAAAATTAATGTTTTAGAAATGTTAATTTGGGTAATTAATCATGTAATACACTTTAGGTTAATTGAATGTAAAATTGGATTTTTGTATTTAATTAATTGGGCCATGAAATTGGATTTTGGCTTTTAAAGTTGTTCTGGGCTTGTTGGGCTTTGTTGTACAAAGTTAGGTTTAGGCAAATTGGATTGGATCCAATTGGGCCCAAAACCACTTCCATAAAGCCCAAATGCGATTTAATGAACCTTTAAAGTTTAATTGTGCCTAATGGGCCAAGATTGATTTATGGGCTAATGGGGTAAATCCCGGATTGGATTTTGGTTATTCGGTTTGACCCGAGTTGACCAAAAGTCCACGCCTTAAGAAATCAA